>BSBK01003023.1:0-292581 GCA_027943335.1 Chamaecyparis obtusa
GAAAATTGTTTGATGAAGGACGATCAAATCCTCTCTAACTTTTCCAGCACTCCTTTGAATCCTTATGCTTGCAGTCTTCCAGATGCAATGCCCACAGACCTTCAAACTGAGATTTAATAAATTCTCCGTTCAATAATATTTTCAATAGTTTTTTCCCAACCTCTAATTTCTTTCCAAAATCCAGCCTCTACTCCGCTCATACCTTCTAAAATATTTAATATCCAACTATGATAGTTGGAGGAGTTTCTCTACGGGAAGAAACTTCTCCAACTTCCATAATTAGTTGGAAAAACCAATCATCTCCCGTAAACAATAATAAAGCTTTTAATGAATTTAATTAAAATAACATCCAAAGAAAACTATAACCACAAAATTAATCAAATAGCTTACAAGGAAATTACATAGCACATTTGGAATTCAACTAGCCTAACTTCTAGGAGGTCTCGAGTTCAACTCCCTCCTAGATAGCTAGTTTTATTACAAAGAGCATTTTCTTTTTATTAATTACTATTATTATTATTTACAAATTAGTTATAATTATAATTTCTATTTAAGAATATATGTGTATAAATATATTCTTAAAATAATTTTACCAATCAATTATGAAGATAGTAAAATTCATTAGTCCTGTTAATATAATTAAGTATATATATATATATATATATATATATATATATATATATATATATATATATATATATATATATATATATATATATATATATATATATATATATATATATTTATATATCTATCTTAATATACGTATATGTGTTCATAAACATATGTGTGCACCCATATGTTTATGACACATATATTATAAGTAACCGATTATTCGTATGATTAAAGGTACATGTATCAACTTACCCCTAAAGCTAACATGATAATCTAAACAAAGATAACAACCTTTGACCAGCAAAGACTCACATTGATAATCTACTACCAAGATTGAGCATACCCTAAAAGAAAATACAAGGTCCAAATCCTATTAACTGATAAATCACATATTACCTCCCTACCAGGAACTGATCTAACACTTCCCACCTAGGGTGAATGATCAAGGTAAAGGTTTTCTTTTGTGAGGCTTGGTGATATCTCCATGACAACAACAACAATCAAGGATTTAAGGGATCGCTCAAACCTGTGAAGCCAGGTGGAGATGATACCCGGTACCTGCAAATCCTGCATCACCAAGAAGAGATACATGTACATATATATAGATCAAATACTTGCAGACAGATGACTAGGATCGGTACATCGTGTGGACCTCACTGAGTGAGTAACTACGACTCCATCCTGAGTCATGAAAAACACATCATACATATGTATCCATAAAACAATCATGATAAGGGTTAGTATCCAAATCATTAGATAAAACATGTAAAATAAATTCTTCTAGGATCTCATAAACATATAATCAATGTAACTATAACTGAACATATAAATATCATCCGATGAACATATAATCCTCCATGAAACATAAACATGAGTGCATAGTTCTAACCATCATAATAGAAAAGAGTCAAATCATAGTATCACTATAGGAGAGGTATTACAGATGTTCCTAATTCAGGGGGTTTTTTATTCTGTAGGAGGCATGAAAATTGACTCATCATCTCCTCTCGTTGCTTATTTAAAGCTTCCTCGACCAACTTCTTAACATCATCGTCTGACATCTTCGATTGTGTGCGTCTCAAAGGTGGGTATTTTGACAAATCTTGTGTATCCAATCTTAATATTTGGTAGGAAGACCTTGTGTGAATTGGCATAAAGGAGCATTCCCATTTTGATACCACTAATCTAAGTTATGAATCAGATTACAATACCTGGTGTGAAACCTGTAGTATTGTGAAATTTGACATAAAAGCTGAAAAGACTAACAACAAGATTGCAAGCCAAAAAGTGTCTCCATTCTATTCAAAATTAGAGTTTATACAAGTCAAGTGGATCCCAAAGGTCACACAAATCCCTTGGAATTGAAATGAAGAGTCATCATAATATTTATTACAATTAAACTATTAAAACTATCAAAATTTATCAAAAAAACTATATATAAAATTTAGGTCCACTTGGAGAAGGCATAACTTTCTCATCATAGCTCTAAATTACGAACCGTTTGATGCATTGGAAAGGTATTCAAATAATCTTGAACCAAATTTCCACGCACCATTTTTCCTAGAAATGCACCGAAGACCCTCAAAATTGTAATTTACTAAAACATATGAAATTTTGAAAAATTAATCCTGATCAACGGGAACACATGTATCTCCCCAAATGATTAGAAGACATCTCCTGAACCTGTGTTGTGATACTCACAATACTAGAATATACCTCCCTCCTAATCATGTCATCTGGTACACTCTGTCCTACAACTTCCATTTCAAAACCTGTTGGTACGACCAAAAAGTTTGGATCCAGCCCTGCCCACTTATTAGTAGGAACTAGGGCATTAGGCCCTCTAAATCTGTCAAATAATCTTCCCCTCCCCTTGTCCAACATGACCAAGACAATTTGTATAATTAACATCATACTACAAATGAAATTCTACAAATAATTGTTTGCAGAAATATAGTGGAAGCTCATCCTTCTGGGGCCACCTATGATGAGCAGCCAACCATCAATGATATATAAATGGTACGACAAGGTCATCCTCACATCTCGTAGTCATATACCCTCTCACCTAAGCCATGTCTCGATAATGAGGAGACATCATCTTCACCATAGTGGCGGAAACCTCTGTGTCAATCTGTTTGTACTTCACAGTGCTAGTAACACTGGAAGACAGAGAAGTATAGAATTTATCATTGTTGATGCTATCATAGGGGTTGTATGATTGAACTATGTCAATCATATGTAGCAAGTCAACTCTAATAGTGTTCACCCTATCCCTATTGGGAAGAGTGGTGGATGACATAATGGTCTGATCGAGAACCGCTATGGCTCATCTCAATCTCGCAATGGTAGAAGGAAATAGCTCCTCCTTAGCCTCTCTAGAATCTACTGATCTATGTGAAGAGCGGTGACTACCACCCCCCTGTACACTAGCATCTCCTGAATCTGTTGTCCCTCTAGCCAATGCCATGTAATAGATAAAAGGGATATATGTGAAAGTATAAACATGATTATATATAGATCTCTTCACATGTACATAATAAACATCTAGTTTAAATGATATATATATATATATATATATATATATATACATATATATATATATACATATATATATATATATATACATATATATATATATATACATATATATGTATATATATATATATATATGTGTCTATATATATATGTATATATATATATATATGTATATATATATATATATATGTATATATATGTATATATGTATATATATATGTATATATATATATATGTATATATATGTATATATGTATATATATATATGTATATGTATATATGTATATATATATATATATATATATATATATGTATATATATATATATGTATATATATATATATATGTATATATATATATATATATATATATGTATATATATATATATATGTATATATATATATATATATGTATATATGTATATATATATGTATATATATATATGTATGTATGTATGTATGTATGTATGTATGTATGTACAAACAAATTTAAGGAACATGACAATTCTAATTTACTTGCATATTTAAACACATACATGTTATAAATTTTCTGATGAAAAGAGGCTTTGAGTTATGGTCCAATGTAGATGTAGATGTAGATGTAGATGTAGATCAAGTAAGGGGTCCTATTAGATTTTAAGTGGCATTAGGTCTTATTAGTAGGTATTAGGCCAAGGATTAGGTCGTATTAATCGTATTATGTCTTAAGGGATCGTATTAGGTCTTATTACTCATGTTAGGTCTTAAGAGGTCATATTACATCTTATCATATATGTTAGATCACAATTGGTCTTGATATGTCCTATTAGCTCCTATTAGTCCTATTAGATCTTAAGGGGTCCTATTAGGTCTTAAGTGGTCCTATTAGGTGTTAATGGTCTTATTAGGTCTTATTAATCATGTTAGGTCTTAATAGATCTTATTACTCATGTTAGGTCTTAAGGAGTCTTATTATGTCTTAAGTGATATCATTAGGTCTTAAGGGTCCTATTAGGTTCCATTAGGTCTTAATTAGTATTAATTGGTCAATTAATAGGTCCTAATTAGTCTTATTAGCCACAAGTTAAGCCTTAATTAGTCTTAATTGGTTAATTAATAGGTCCTAATTGGTCAAGTATTAGTCACATGTTAGATCTTATTTGGTCCTATTAGGTCTTAATTGGTCCTATTGGTCCTAATTGGTCTTAATAGGTCCTATTAGTTCTTAAGGGTCGTATTAGGTCTTATTAGTAGGTATTAGGTCTTATTAGGTCGTATTAATTAATTTAGGTGCTAATATACCCTATTAGACCTCTTATTAGTCTTGTCAGGTCCTAATAGGTCTTATTAGGTCTTATAAGTCTTAAGGGGTCGTATTAGGTCTTATTATTGATGTTAGGTCTTAAGATATCATATTACATCTTATTAGATATGTTAGGTCTCAATTGGTCTTATAGGTCTTATTAGCTCCTATTAGTCCTATTAGATCTTAAGGGTTCTTGTCAGGTCTTAAGTGGTCCTATTAGATGTTAAGGGTCTTATTAGGTCTTATTAATCATGTTAGGTCTTAATAGGAAATATTAGGTCTTATTACTCATGTTAGGTCTACATTGGTCAGAGAGAGAGAGAGAGAGTTCATGTTAGTTTCTAGTATTTTGGTTTATGTTGTTTTCTAGTGTTAGGGTTTATGTTGGTTCATGTTCCAGTTTCATGTTGGTTTAATGTTAGGGTTCATGTACGTTTCATATTAAGGTTTATTTCTCAATTAAGTTTACGGATTTTTTTTAAATTAGCTTTATGGTTAGGGTTGATGTTTATTTAATGTTAAGATTTATGTTGGTTCATGTTCTAGTTTCATGTTTCTAATAATTTGTAACGTTTTCCTAATGTTTTATAACAATTTTCAAATATTTTGCAATATTTTCTTAATATTTTAAAACATATGTAATAAAATTAAATTAATTAACTAACCAACTAACATATTTTCTTAAATGGAAAAAAAATATTATATTAATTAAATAACTTAATCTACATAAAATCATATTGTTTAATTTATACAATTAAAAATAATAAAATTACATAAATAAAAACAACTTTTAAATTAACTTATTATTAAAATAACTATTTCAACAACTATTAAATTAACATTATTATTGAAATTACAATTATTTAATATTAAATTAATAAAAACAACTAAAAAACATTAAAAATAAATTTAAAAAACATGAAAAAAAACAAAAATAAAAGGCCTACGTGGTTAAGCTGAAAATCTCCAAATGCACTTCGCAATTCTCAAAAGCCGCTCCGTTCAGATGAGCCGCTTAAGACATTTTTGGGGAACATATAGTTTTTGATAGTTTCAGCCAAAACTGTTTTGGCCGAAACCGTTTCCGCTGGAAACCTTCCACCACATCGACGTCACATGGCATCGCATGTGCACCACATAGTTCCGGTCGAAACTGGTTCAGCCGGAACAGTTCCAGCCGAAATTGTTTCGATCAGAACCATTAAAATTGTCCTCTGGTGTGACATATGTTGTCATTAATGACAAACACTGAATGCCTACATTGAGACAGTCTTCCAACAATCTCCCAAACATATTGAAATGCAACAATTCCAATCCAACTTCCAACAGTACATACGTTTATATACTCAACGGGGGAGAGGCAAGATGTGTTTCAACATGTATTTCTCAAAGTGATCCACCATATTGCCGTTATGGGTGTTGTGAAATTACCCTTACAGATAATACAAGGTGGATAAATTTCACGGGCGCAGGTGTATTTGGGTTTAACGTTCATGGTGAGTACCGTGGCTTCTCCACCGCTTCTGCACCATACGGGACCCCTCCACCTTCATGGTAGTCGACAATAAAACCAACCTCGTTTGGGGAGATGGCATGAAGGCTTATTATGGTCTTTGCCTTAACTGGGGTATCGGCCTTTAGAATTGCTCCATGGCCAAAGGAACCACAAATTATTCATGCTCCTCCAATGCCGAATGTATTGACTCCCCTTCAGGGGAAGGGCACGTATGCAGATGCCTTGCTGGATACAAAGGAAACCGTTAGTCTAATGACACAGCTTGCACAGGTATTATCTCTATATTTTTTTAATTATAACAAATATTCGTCCAGTATTCTATTTGATAATCGCTTTTTCCCCAAATCTCAGAGCTTCTAATGTTAATGATGATGATTGTTCAGACATGGATGAATTCAGTCATAAAGGGTGGAACATGTGTGCTGGAGAAGAGGAAGGGGGAATATGCCATAATCTGACAGGTTCCTACTATTGTTCCTGTGCAAAGGGTTATGAAGGAAATGACTTTCAAAATGGGACAAGATGTGCATCCACAAATTCAAATCATGTTGTCCTTCATTCAATAGAAGCTAATCAAATATTAGACATACTATTTCAGTTTATGTTATATTAATTGTTTTCTTTAGAGATTGTCCTTAACAGGCATAAGATTACAATAATTCTAGTTCTAAATCCTGGTGTTGTAAAATACACAGGATGCATATCTTTGTTTGTGATTGTTTCTTTAGCAGCGTCCCTTTTTATTTGGAGGCTAAAGAAACGCCATTTGAAATTTGTGAAGGCCACGTATTTTCAAAAGATGTAGCAATACATAGTTTCTAGAGTGGGGTGAGAAAGCCTGAGAATATTTTCTGCCAAAGAATTGGTAAGGGCTTCTAATAATTATTCAAGTAAAAATAAAATGGTACTGGAAAGTGGTGGCTTCAGAACTGTGTTCAAAGGTATTCTACTAGACGGTACTCTTGTCACCATTGAAAAATCGAAGCAAGCTTTCAATCTAGAGGATGGCCATGACCTTCTTAATGAAGTTACAATGCTCTCTCAAATCAATCACAGAAACATAGTGAAATTGTTGGGTTACTGCATCCAAACTAAATCCCAATGCTGGTATCGGAATTCATTTCCAATGGAACACTGTTTGAACATTTACAATCTAAGGGTTGATGTTGTTTGCCTTGAATTTCATGTCTGCAGATTGCAATCGAGACGACAAAGACTTTGGCATATCTTCATTCTGGAGCATCTCAACCCATTTTCCATCGGGATGTAAAATCATCTAATATTCTTTTGAATGAGATATTTTCTCCTAAAATTGCAGACTTTGGGATTTCTCGTCTCATCTGTACTTCCAATAACACTCATCTCACCACAAATATAATAGGCACAAGGGGTTACTTAGATCCTGAGTACTTCCAAACATATCATCTCATTGAAAAAAGTGATGTATATAGTTTTGGTGTTGTCTTAGTTGAGCTTATTATAACAGGTCTGAAACTGCTGAGTACAGAAAGGATTAGCGAGGAGTGGAGCTTATTAACAGTTTTTCTAGCCAGCTAATGATGGAGGAAAACCTGCAATAGATGGAAGATTTGGGAAGCTTAGGAAGAGAATTTGCCTTCATTTGGAAAGGAGGAAAAGACCATCGATGAAATAAGGCGTTGAAGAACATATATGGGTAAGAGGCGGCACAAGAAAGAAAAAAGTCTGTGACAGTGTAAATTGTCATAATGCAATATTTGAGCAGACAAGCATTTCTGCAGAAGCATCACAAACGTCATACAAATTCAGGAGTTACATTTTTAAATCTTTAGTTGAGGGTACGTTGGAGTGTAGATAATTGATTCTTGGACTCTGAGTTCCACCTGATCCAGCTTGTTTTTATTCCATACGATCCATGCATTTTTAGATTTGTTTCTTGTTATATTAGTTTTAATTTAGTTTTCTTTAAAGAGAGGTCACAAGTTCAAATTTTACAAGGGGTAGAGTATGTATGTCTCATTTGTTGTGCAATTAGGTACCTCTTGTAAGAAGTACGAGGTAGTCTCATATCATTGTCATCATATGCAAACCCAAAAACCTATGGCTGGTATCGTAGACTATAAAAAGACCTTTCCTTCCTTTTATATATCGAATAAAAAGTATATTCCATACTTTTGACTACTATATTTTCTTTGTTTGATATGATCGTATGTGAGAGAATAAAATCCAATGTAAACTCCAACAATCCCTCATTTATGTGTTACACTGTCTGTTTTCTTACCTTAATTTGACAGTCATAAGGCAGTGCGAATAATACAGAACAACATAGGCTTTGTAGCCAAAGTTAACTGTTATTTCAATGTAGGTATTTATTAATAGTTTAGGTGCTAATTATGAAATAAAATCACAACTTGGTTCTGATGTATGTAAGCTGCAATAATTCTTTGATTTATATGAAATTTAGTTGTATTAAAAACAAAACATTCTCTGCCTCCATTTATATTCTATTTTTTTCCTTCTCAATGTTGTAACTGCACGTTGTTCTTGCTTTTTTCTCTCCTGTTATATTCTACAGGAGGTGCCCTTCATTACACTGATGTCGAATAAGTCTGAAAGAGTGAGTTCAGAGGAGAGCATTTGTAGCCTTTAATACACTGCAGTCTACTAGGTAAGGCGAAATATTGTAGGACTTGTAATAGACTAAATGTCCTAATGAAAATCTTTGATGGTGGATTATAACCGTTCAATTAGCTAGCATATCATTCCATATTCTAGAATATAAGGTTAAATATTATAGGACTTTATTGGATTATGTTAAAAATAATGAATTTTTATTGCAGTTTCCGTTGGATAGATTTAAAAAATTAAAATTATGTTGTTATCAATCATTTCTTTTGTTTATAAGTATTCATCTTAAGTAAACATAAAAATAAAATAAAATAATTTGAACCTAAATTTGTTCAATAGATAAGAGACAGGTTGAAAATAAAATATTCTTGTTATTTCAAATGAATACATATTTCTAAGTCTATGGGTCATCTGCCCCTACAAAATTTATGTCAGCTATGCTGGTATTATCTAGAAACCAAAATAACTTAATAAAAAACGAGAGCAGATGCCAATTTTGTTGCAGCAATAGTTTCAAGAAGGCAACGAGCAGGGGATCTTTGATTCTTAGTTTTCTGAAATGTGAGTACGAGAAAGAGCATAAACTCTGTCTTTTATATTAAATCTCATATGTTTTGGGTTAATTTTTGTTTCACCTTGTTCTATGTTCATTGTTCTATGTTTTTTTTCTCTTTGTTTTACCTTGTTCTATTTTTTTTTCTCTTTGTTTTTCCTCTGTCTCTTGTTTTCAGAAAGGAAGACGTGTAGATTGATTGAAAAAAAACAAGAAAAAGGTGATTTCACTATCTCAAAAGACTAATTACAGCCAGACATTGATAATTTGCTTCAAGTGTTGAAATCAAAGGTGGAGCTATTCATGACAGAACCTCTGGATAAATGAAGGTTAGTATTAAAATCAAAGGTGGAGTTATTCATGACAGAACCTATGGATAAATGAAGGTTAGTATTGGAGACATTGTTCAGATTGAACACCAAATTTAAATTAAATAAAATATACCCTTTTTAGGATTATGAAGCAATTTGGTAAAGATTGTAAATCAGGAATTTAGGTATATTTATTGTTTGAGTGTTCTATTACTAAGCCATTGGTCCTTATATGATCAACTTATTTTTGGTTCGGATGTGGCTTATTTTCAACAACCCCTTTAAACTATTCTAATAGAATACTTCGAATTCCCAAACTAGCTTAGCTTTGATACTATATTAAGCTTTCATAAACCAGCTTCTAAGACTCAAACCTTAGACCTTCCACTTGGTATTGGAGTGTTCTACTATCAAGTTGCTAGCCCTATAAGACCAACCATCTATTGGTTGACATTGCCCCAAAAGATTGACTTGTTAATACCTAATACAACCACTTGACTTATAGAACATGGGAGGTTGTTAAGCAATGTTGTGAACCCAAGTGTCGCACTACACCACAAGGAGATTGTTGATCCCTAAGAGGCTCATGCCTAAATAAGGGCAGTTAGGAAGCTCTGCATATGGGGAACCTAGTGCACTATGTAGAGAAACCTCCGAGATTGAGAAGCCAACTCTTTGTTCATTAAACTAAGAAAAGTGGAAGGGAACAAAATGAAATGAAATCTATGCTATAAGGTGATGCACTAAGGATTTCTCAATATTTTATAGTATTGTATCGAAACCTCAACAAAACTTTGAAACCTTTAGATCTAGAGGGCCTGTCCTTGAGGGTAGACACAATGCGGGTGCAAGGGTCCACACAAGGGTCATGGGATACCTACAGGTGTGAAACTCTCTCAAGTGAGAGACATAGTGTGGATAGTGGCTCAATCTAGAATAGAACCACCCCTGCCAGAGGTCCATTATGAGTACTCATGTCTGATTGGCTTACTATTCATAGATATATACCTTATATGGAATATTAAATACTTGAAATTTAAAAGATGAATGTTAGAGTGGAAAACCCATATGGTCCATTACATTCCCACAATACAAGAGAGTGGATTCTCTAACACATGAAAGTGACATCAAGTGACCAAAAACATATGGGAAAGAGAAGATCGAGTAGCTAAACGATGTGCCTTTAGATAAAACCATAAGTCTTGCGCAAATAACCAAATACATTAGTGGGAACAAGTCTTAAAAGATCAACTGAGAGAATGGCCATAAGATTTAATAAAAGGAAGAAATGCAGAAAATTCAATACCTCAATGAACAAGATTTAAGGAGGGACATTAGACTCGTTAGAACTATTCCAAGATACTAGGCCAACGAAACCTATCAAGTAAGTTTGGTCACTAACTCATTAGTGTGTGGGCATGCTTTGAATTCACTCTTCATCTAGGATATGTAGAGGATGGGAAAATGTTTTAGCGCTAACCTACGTAGTTTGGTAACTCCTATAGTCAATCGAACAGAGCCTTGCTACGAGTCAGGCATCCATAGACCCAATAAGGTTATTTTCCTTGCTTACATCATCATTTCTCTACTACCAACCGGGTTCTATAGCCCCAATAGAGATGTTGACATCACCTAAAGTCTCTCTCTCTCTCTCTCTCTCTTTGAGATTCTTATAATAATGATGACACAACTCGCCAAGTTGGAAGCCAAGGTGGTAGGAAGAGTTGATGTTATATTTTTCACTTAATGTGTTGGGATTTAACAACCTCATATCTTCTTGTAGAAATTATTAATGAGGTTGTTAAATGAATAATGACACCACTTGTTCTTAGCAAGACACATAATCTTTACCACTATCTTGGATATCGAATTAACATCCCATTAAAATCTTATTCATTTTAAACTATAAAATAAATACATTGAAGCCTTTAGAAAACCAAGGTGTACAAACCTCTAGCTTACCCATGTGGACAAGCTACTAGAACGTATCAAGTAGTTTAAACTTGCACAAGGAATAATGACTTTGGGAAGAGCACCAAGGTATGATGAAAATCACTTCTCCAGGAAATTAACCAACCTTAATAAATGTGATCTCACACAAACAATTCTTATTTGGCTATAAATGGAGACATCCACCCTTGACAAATCATTCTAATTGTGGGTCTTGGGTGAGAGTGCTAGCAGAATAGCTTAACTTAGCCATGGATACCCCTATTAGGTTTACTACCACCAAGGCTCATAATTGCTTCTTAGACAAGATTATAGATGTTAGGCTTACTAAGTTGATGGACTTAAATGATAAACTCATCCTAGTGGTTGTAAAAGGAATATTTAAGTACTTATTTCAAGGCATGGTAAAGTATCATTTTGGATACCATTTTACAATTAGTTTATATAATTGTATGAAAAGTGACAAGCACCTATATAAAAGACACTATTACTACACAAAACTCATTCTATTTCATGTGACAAATAATATGATATAATATTTATTAAATGATAATTAATTTTGTATAGAAACCTAAATAATAGCATTTATTCCTAATTATAAAGTCATTCCACTTTCATGCATTTTCTATTTCACCCAAAATTTTGCAAGTTGTATAATTTTCTAGTAATTTCACCCAACATTCAACATCCTTTAAATGTTAGCATAATTAGTTTCTATAGATCTAATTGAGTTTCATTTTTATATTTTATCTATCTTTTCATCAACCTTAGCAAAGTGTTTCTCTATCCATTTCATTTTATTTGTATATCATAGTTGTCTATAATAAACTATGCAATCTATACGATTGAAGATATGGGTCCCTTGAAAGCTTTAATATAGGAGTTCATTTGTCTACTTAGAATTCCTACCATTTTTTATAATCTATAGTAAATATCTTTATATTAATACCATTTGATATTATCTAATTCCTGGTATAGGAGCACCATGACTTGCATGGTACAACAGGGTCACTATGAAGATCGTTGAAGAGTTGAACAACGAATAAAGACTGTATGGTGAAAATGTGACCACACTTCTATGAATCCTTACATGCAAGAAAAATCAAGAATGAGCTCTCACAAATCGATCCATAGCTCTTTATGCATGGAGTTGCAAGATTTGTAAAATTGCTCTCAGCTAGAGCTATGAAGCATATGACCTTGCTAGTCAACCACACAATGAGAGATTCCAAATGAATGCAATGCTATGAAAATCTATATTAAGATGAATATGCAAGTATGCAACTAGCTATGAAAATGGAAATGAAAGAGATACAAACCCTCTAATTAAACTATGTGAGATTAATCTAAAACATGAAAGGAAATGATACCATGATGATGCAACTATGATGCAAGCTAGGATGTGATGTAGATGCAAGATGAATGCCAATGATGCTCCAAATCTTCAAAATTTGATGCAAGAATATCTCCAAAAGCTTCAATGACCTAGAAAACCTGTAGCATAATAATAGCATAAAAGAGAATGGATATGCATAAAAGAGAATGGATAAAAATGAAGAAGAGAGCTCTTCTTTTATAGGAAATGAAAAATCAATGGACGATGGACATTAAGAGGAAAAAGATTTAATCAACGTTGGAGAAAAATGGAAGCTTGATCCTTGTGCACAAATATCCTCCAATAAGAAAATTAGAAGCATTTACTTTATGTTGAGCATTTAATTTATGTCCATGTGAGGCAAAAGTACTTTTCTTTTATTTTTTATTTTATTTTTCTTTATAAATAAGAATTAAATATTTTATTTGTGCAACTTAGGATAAGAAGAAAAGGTGGGGATTTTTTATTTAAATAAAAGGGGAGGAAATTCCTTTTAATTAAATAAAAGCTTAAGATAAAGTGATTTTATTATTTAATTAAAAGAGATTTTTAATTAATTAAAAGAGAGCATGTTCTCTTAATTAAATAAGATTTTTATTTTTATTTCTTTTTTTAAATTAAATAAGGCTCAAACCTTAGGAAATATTGAATTAATTATAATTTGATCAAGGAAATTGATATAATTGATAAAAATGTTGATATTTGAAAATATTGATTCAGGGATTTGATAAATTGTAGAAATGGGGGCCCAAAGTCTAGGCGACCATTTTAGGGTGCATACAAAGACCATTAAAGGTTATTTTTGCATGTAATAAGGCTAATGTAGTCATTTTATAAATGCTTATATGGCCATTCGGATCATTTTATGTAATGTGATCATGAATCATGCTATGTAAGTCATGTTGGCACAAAAAGGCCTAAAAGGCTACTTGTAGGGGTTAAATGGTCAGTTTGAGGGCTTTAATAATCAAATATGTTTGTAAAGGTCATTATTCGACCACTTGAATGTAATGGGGAAATATAAAGTTTTAAATGTTTAAAGATTGCCAAAGTTGAGAATCCCATTGTCAACTTGGGAGCACAAATTCAGGGACAAACTAATGTAACCAAGCATTGAGGAATTAGTTTGGGTGTTGTAGTCGGTTGGGTAAGTTTATAATATTCCATTTAAACTCATAATGTCGAGATGATGAATGAGAAGTCGATGTAATCATCTTTTGAGAAATAAAAAAGTGTCTGAGTCCTACATTTCATGACTTTTCTTCTGTAACAGTCAGTTTTCTAAGCTTGTATAGTGAATTAAATGTTAATTTTTTAAAATTTTATTGTTTGGGGAGGATACTTCTATGAATTACGTTCCTTTTGATTTTTGAATCACTTGATTTGGTGCTATATACACAAAGATATCGCATTTTATATTAAAACTCGTCAAACCCTCAACTAGGGAACCCGTGGGTGCAAAGATGTAGATTTATAACATATTGCACGTGTAATAAGGCCTGATTTTTGGCCAATAGATAGTAGGAAGGACGTATCATATTGCCTTGTAAGCTGGAGGGGTCATACACAGGTTGACACGTGGAAAGAATCCATGAAAAGGAACTGTTACTAGTCATGTTGAAGAAATGACTGTCTCAAGAAAGTACAGTCCTGATCCGGAGGCCATATCTCGGCATTCAACTGTTGGATTGACCCAAATTTTGGATATGTTGTTCATAATTTAGTTTTTTAGAGTTTGACCAGAGAGATCGATAAATCAAGTAATCCGGTTCAAAAGATATAGACCTCTGTATATAGGTCTATCAAAGAGGACAACAAGAAGGTAAATTTGTTTTTTGTTTGATCAGGAAGTTAGCTTTGATGAATCTAATGTGTATGGAGAATATGAAATAAGTCTCAGAATATTCCTAGTTACTTCTAGGGTGTGATAGAGTGGATGTAACCTAGTGAAGGGAGTAGAATATGAATGATCAAAAGCAAGAATGTTGATATGAAGCTGCAAACATGATAGGATCAGAGTTTCGGTACATTTAGCATGTGAAGTAAGGTGGGTATGAGAATTTGTCAAATGAGTGGGTTGATCATTGGAAGGTCAATTGAGTGTGAGGTTGAGTGAACCTTGCGAATCTTGAGTTGTTCCTATTGAGGGAGCCTAAGTAGTGTCTTGGAGAAGGACATATAATGTGAGAAGTTGTATCTCACAAACCAATTGAAAAATTTTTCCTTCATCCATAGGACTTGAAGAAACCTTACTGTCAAGATTGGGACAAGAAGTCCTTGTAGGGGAATGAGTGGTGAATCCTTTACATCAATTCCTTTATCCTATCATCCACCTTATTTCTTACTATCTACTACAAATTTCTTAACATGTAACAACTTCAAAAATTTTAACTCTTAGAACTCTTTTCAAATCCATTATGGTTTATACACTCTTGGACTATTCTCTAGTGCATTTCTAAATTAGAGCAATCACTTTAAATGTGTATCACCTTTTTTTCTATTTCTCTGTGTACTAGTCTATATCTATTTATTTCCATTTCACAATCCTTTTCCAAGATTTATATTCAATTTCATTAATAGTTTCATCTCACAAGTAATTTGGTTATACTATTATAACATTTTGATCTCTTACACACAAAAATACAATTTCATTTAACTTGAGTTTTTTTTGTAGAGATTCAAAGTAAGGAGATCTTGTTGAATCAAAGTTTAGAAATTTAGATACCAACCATAATACATTAATTAAAGTAATAAATAATGTTATTAAGTTTATATCTAAACATCATTAAAAAAGCATTTATAATCTTGTCAAAAAATATATGTCTAACAACCATATCACAATGTGGCAATTACAAATTTCTACTCTTATATACAAGACCAAGACAAACCAATAAACTCAATCACCTTAAAATTTCATTAAATTTTATTTTAACTTATGACTTATGCTTTCTATTATATATAAAACTTCAAATTCTAAAAATACAAATAATCGCAATCCCAACAAATAATAATATCAACATTAATCAAATCCAGCAAACATTTTTAATTTTTTATAAAAGATCAAACAAGTTTTAAAGAAGACTTCAACTCTTTACAACAAACACTAATTCGACAAAGAAATAATGAAATGTTTGTCAGCATTGTACCACGACAACAATACCAAAAAAGAACATAAAGACCTTACAAAAACAAAAAACAAACTACCAATACTTGAAGATTTCAACGACCTCCAGCTCGTACTGGTAGAAGCTTCCCATAAACATTATAATACTAGATGTAGATCAGCGTCCATGAATCCTCGACATCTCTGTGAGCTGAAACAGTGAATTCATTGACCCACTTTGAGCTGCACTTGAAATTGGGTGGTCGAGGATGTTTAAATATGGAATTGGTGGCGCAAGTCTTGTGGGACCTCCAATCTCCTCAAGCTTCATCTTCACCTCTCTCATGGATGGTCGTTCATTTCCTTCCGCATTAAGACATTCTCTAGCTAAATTTGCCACGACAGTCATCTGTTACAGTGAGGTGACCTGTATAATCAATGTCCATAATTTTATAATGATCCCCAGTTAGATCATCAGAATTAGTACCCTTGTAGGCAGGAAGAAATGGATCCATAATCCCCGTCGAACTATTCCTACATATGATCTGAAAACCAGGGTATCCACAATCAGGATTACTAATCCAGAAAGGGTAACTCACGCTTATAGAACCACACTTTTCAGGGACACATTTTGCAGCACTACTAGTATAGCCCACCAAAAAAGACACAAACTACAAAACTACCGACAACTCTAAAATTTGTTGGGAATGTGAAGTCCAACAGTCATGTGTCTGTTCAGCTTCTCATGACTCTTTGCTTGAAGGCTGTATGTAAATGTATAAATGAATGTGTACAGTCATGCACTGTATTAGATTGTACCAGTGACTAATAATAGATTGATTCTCTGCTTGAGAGTGGATGTAGGCAGTTGCCGAACCACTATACAATTGTGTCTCTTTTTTGTTCTTATTTTTCTGTTTTCAATTCTGTTTCTCCGCTCACTTTAAAATTTACAATTCATATCAGAGCTATGGTGAAATATTGAGCAGAGATGGTGCCAAGACATCGTGTCCATTGGTGGGATGGATGGACAAAAGAGAAGGATTCAGAGGAGGAAGATAAGTTTGTTTCCTTCTCGATTCTTGATGCAATTGTGGCTACAATTGGCAAAGAGATGGAAGAGAACAAAGAGGCAAAGAATTGAGAGGATTGTCTTAAAAAAGAAATTATGACCCCTTAAAAGGGAGGTTTTGATGCTTAGAGAGAAAACTTCTTGTATGGAGAAGGAAAAGGAGAAAGTTGTGAAAGAGTGGGAGTTTTCAGAAAAGAGAAGAAACGAAGAGATGAAGATGGAATTGGTTGAGCTACATATAATTCTTACTGAGTTAGGAATTGAGGAGAAAAAATGTGAAATCGAAAAATCCATACAAGATGAAGCGGCTGGAATTGAAGGTAAAGCTAGCGAGAGAATTGGGCCAAGCGATAGGCCTATGTTTTTTGAGGTTGTCAAGTATAATGGCGGTGGTGAGAAACCGTGTGATGTCAATGGGAATGACAAAATTGTGGCAACCGAGGAAGATGGAGAGGTGACATTTTACACGGAGGCTCTACATAAGGAGCACATTGATTTGAGGATCTCATATGATCCATTAATTGGTGATTATGACATGGATTTCATGCGAAAAGAGGAGATTATGACATGGATCTCCTACTTATCGATTATGACATGGATTTCATGCGGAAAGAGGAGATTGTTTTTAGTTTTGAAGTTGAAGATGTTATGTTACTAAGTGTTATTAGTTCTGATTTATTTTGGAGAAGACTGATTCAAAGTATTTGTGAACAAAGTTTTGTAAAATTGAAATCTTCAATGGGCCTGACTGCTGTGTAAAGAATTGAAGATGCAGGGAATGTTACAGAGCATGGTTGTGCCAGTTGGGCTTCAAGTGGGAGATTGTTGGGAATGTGAAGCCCAACAGTCATGTGTCTGTTCAGCTTCTCATGACTCTTTGCTTGAAGGCTGTATGTAAATGTATAAATGAATGTGTGCAGTCATGCACTATATTGTATTGTACCAGTGACTAATAATAGATTGATTTCCTGCTTGAGAGTGGATGTAGGCAGTTGCCGAACCACTATAAAATTGTCTCTCTTTTGTTCTTATTTTTCTGTTTTCAATTCTGTTTCTCTGCTCGCTTTAAAATTTATAAAATTCATTTGCATTTGCAACAGCATTTTCTTAGCGACCAAAACCGGCTGCTCAATCATCAAAAATAAAAAATAATCTTAAGAAATAATGAAGAGCTGAGTGAAATAAATAGCAGAGTGCATGGTTGACTGGATAACAGAAGACACTGCGAAATACCCATGCCTCAATACTGACGGGCTTTGCGGTGATTTTCTTGAGTGAAAACAAAATCTGCATAGTGTTGAGAGAGTATAAACAGAAATTAATGTTAAACTATCATTTTATCAAAAACCTCAGGAAAAGTAGTGGTGTGGGCTGGGTGAGTAAGGCATATGGTTGGGCTCACACAGTTTTTCGACAAAGAAAACATAAGTATGTGAGTTGTGTCAAACACGGCTTGACTGGACAAAATCATCTCGAGTGACTTTCCCAAATGCGGACAAGTCTTCAGTGATTTCGCAGACTTCTTCTAAGTAGTCGAGAGACTCGCAATAAATAGAGTCGAACTTTCCGCGTTCTTAAGAAAAAAAAGTTTTTCAATTTATTTTTCTTGCAGAGGGATGCTCGACGCTTTTAGGATGGGGAAAAAAGAATTGATATTGATTTTAGTGTTTTAAGCATACATTTAAAAATGAATGATTAAAAACTATTTGAAAGATATTTTTAGAGGAGAGGATTTTTATATGGATGTGACTAAGCTATCTATAAAATATATTATTGATCAAATTTGAAAAATTTGAGAATACAGTAGATTTTTGCAAAATTTTCTTTTTCATTATCTGTATATTTTGTGGTGGAAAACAACAAAAAAATCGCAAAAAAAAAAATGCTACATTTTTGTACATCCGAAAAAAAAAAATCACTATATTTTTCTCTTTTGTGCATTTTTGTTGGGAGCTTAGCCTCTGCCTTTTTATATTGTAGTTATGATAATTTTATTATGTTTTATTTTTCTTTGGTGAGCTGATTCAATATGTTTATATAGTCATATTTATATTTTTATTATATATTATTTTATTCATAATTTTATGTTTTTATAATTTAATTTTTAATATTTAATCTTATTTCATTCTTATATTGCATATATAAGTCATTATTTATTTTGGTTATATGAGTTCATTATTTTTAACTTAAATCAAACTAGGTGAAGCTATAAACAAGAGGACCTTGTTTCTGACATGAACACTTAGAATTAATGCAAATAGTTTGCACCCATAAGCACAATAGCCTAGTAGGGCCTCAAAGCCTACAAGAATGCTAAATTATTGAGGATCTAGAGCATCGTTTGGAGCTCTAAGTTTCTTGGCATGAATATTAGTGGCATGTGTATTGTAATGCCCCACAAGGGAACTTGAGAGGGTGAACATAAAAATACTAGATTACACGGCTTTTTTTTTGAAGAAAAAACAACAATAACAATTTCAACTAAAACATAAGGGTTACATTTATACACCATGACAAAAAAATGAATGATACAGTATATCATTTATATGCCTAAGTAATAATCATCAACATTAGATTGTGTCCTCTTAGGTTACCTGACACAACTTTTAAGCAATGCATAATCACATGACTAAATCTATTAAATAATAATGAAATAATACACAAGTTTAGCATCACTAAAATAAATTTGTTTTAATCCTCAATACCAAATGTTCCTAGTACATAACCAATTAACATAATGATATTTAGTACCAGCATCGATCTATCTAACTCAAACTGTTACTTTTCAATAAGTCAATGATACATGTTAGAGTTACATTTGCATTCATCTCCTCAAGGAATATACTTTTACAATGGATATTATCAATAATACATAGCATGATACAATATACAAGTAGAATCATTTGTCCATATGAAACATGAAGTTCCAATAAAAATGCCAAGTCCATTCAATGCACTCACAAATAAACAGCAAACCTCGATGGACTAAATTAATTACCATCCAACCACATGGAACCTTGAGGCCCACCCCCATTGAGCTAGGAGATAGGCATAATACCCCACACCAAACAAGAAAGCACAAGATAAGGCTATAGGTAAGATGTAGGAAACTCACATAGGAATAACATAAGGGTACACAAAGGATTACCAAAAGGAATACTAAAGGTGAACCATAAGGCTAAATAAAGGGGATTCTAAAATACATGTAGGAGAGTTTAATCACATAGTGCCACACTACCCTGAGTTATCCTGGTAGTCTCTTTAGACCCCAACCCCCAGGTGGAACTCATGTGGAACAAATAACTTTTCGTGAGGACGAGGAAGTCGATTTGATAGATCAACACACCACAGATGACTAGACCTTGTCCAACTCATTCTTAGTTTGTACAAGCACTCAAGGCCATGAGTGTAGACACATAACTATCTTGAGTAATGTGTTATCCCAACCTAGTTCATTTTATTATGTTATCAATCGATTAGCAACTCTATAGTGGATTACCTTGGCAGCCACTTATGGCCCCAACCTCTATTACAAGCCACTCTCCCAACCACGCTCCTAGAAACCCACCCCTATGCTCCAAACAAAAAATCAAAACAGCATAGGAAATCAAATGACCAGAAAATAATATCTCCAAAGGTTCATCATAAAAAACAAAAAAACAAAAGAGGATTTGGAGCATAATGAATAAAATTTTAAAATCAACAATAGGATCCACATTTGTCCAACCTTTATATGTGTTGTTTCGTGAAAAGGTTTACACTACAAAATAGCAACCAAGTTGATCTTGCAATTTCTTATAGAGAAGCCAACTCCAATAATGAAAAATCTCAGAGGCTTGGACCAACTAACAATGATCTAGTAAACCCTTCTATACTTTAGGATCTACAAAACCAAGGTAGGTAGACCTTTAATACCCTCAAAACACACAATGAAATCACAACAAATATTAACATTAAGAAGATACATCTCACAAAGAGCTCAACAATAATTTAAGGAGATTGTCAATGTGGGCTAGACATTCATTGATCTACAACTTAAAGTGGAGCATGAGATAAGAACAAACCAACAATAAATAGAAAAGTAAAGATATTATGATTTGTAACAACCCCAAGAATCTGAACAATAACAAACATGTAAAAAACAAAAACAACTAAGATCAATGCCTCATCCTATTGGGCATTTAAGTTATCAGAAATACAACATCATATAACTAATTTTTATCAATAGCATATGATCTAAAATCATTGTCTTAAAATATTCTTTAACAGTAATCCAAACCCAGTCTACTTATCAAAATCCTTGCACAAGTCCAACAAATCTGCAATTTCCATCAAGCTTTTGATTGACCCATTAGGTCAAAACATGAAAGAAAACCACATATCTCACAGCAAGACACTGAATGAGAATAACTCTTTATTTTATTCCACTCAAAATGTGACTGGTTTGCACATTGGAGAGATTTCAATCAGTGTTATATTTTCATTAAAAATATTTTATTTCTCTGTCATACAACATCAATACAACTACAAACTCAAAAAATAGGTGCAAAACACTTAACACAGATTCATAAAATTTTCTCCAAGGAAGATTTACAATGTTGTCCCTACCCATAAGAACTTGCTACTGGAATCATAGAGATTAGAAAAACTCCAAAACTTATCACCTAACATATAGCCCTAAATTTCCTTTCATAGAACAAGGGAGAAAACAAGCTTCGGGCCAAAAAACACATGTCACCAGCTCAATGGACCACATGACACCAAAAAAAAAACCTCACCAGAAAACACAAAAAATATCTCTATTAAAACACTCTGTGTTCTCCCATCATGTTGTCAACTGAAAATTTTGATCTACTCAACAAATCGGTTTAATGGGAATACTTGTAGCAAGGGTATGCCACTCCCAAATCCACTCTAGCATGGACCAATTGAATTAGAAAGAAACCAAAGTGTCTCCTTCGGGAATAACAAACGCTATCTAGTCGTGCCAATATCGACACTTTAGTAGGTGCATGCCCGTGTCGAAGTATTCAGTGTTGGTAGGTATTAATTTCTACCAACCTGTAGAGAAGGTCAATAATTTATTTAATTTAGAAGTTTCTCAACACACTTCGAGACACTTTTACCACTGTCTTCCACTGACTTCTGTCAATAGATTTTTGCATGTGTTTTTATTACTGTTACAAGTTCTAGATAATTCTGAAGTCCTCTATAAAGAGGCATATGTAATCTAAGTTTTGGTAAGGTAATACAATCTATTTTCATTGTGTCATAGCACTTCATCTAGTTTTTCTTGCCTCTTCCCACTAACAAGTGGTATCAGAGCCAACTTTGTCTTAGAAAGAGTTTTCCAACGAAGGTAGATCAGGGAGAGAAAGCAAGTAGTGTTGCAAATTAAGGACTGGCCCAATCAAAGAGTTACTAATCACTGAGGGAAATTGCAAATTATGTATTGTTGTTAAAGATATATAGTTTTCTAGTTTGTAAGAGTCACTGTTTATAGCAGTCAAAAGGAGAAGATCGCTATCATTAAAAGAGAATGTTTGCATTTTTATCTTGTTTTGGCAAGTTTTTTTTTAATGACTGTAGTCTTGTATGATTAGAGATTGTTGTCAAAGAATTAAGGATCTAGTCTAACCTATAAAAGAGATTTGGTCTGAAATGAACAGAGTCAATATAATTATTGGAGATTGTAATTTGGAGATTATAATTTCTAGTTAAGGTTTGAAGTTTTTTTTCTTTTGAGAAAAAGAAGATTTTTTTTTAAAGTATGGCATCAGGTAGTTTTCAACCTTTAATTCCTATATTTTCTGGTAAAATTATGATAATTGGACTTTTAGAATGAAATTGACATTTGATTCATATGAGTTGTCAAACATAGTTATAAAAAGTTATAAAGAACCTCAAGATGAATCTAATTTGACTATTGATGAAAAGAAAAAGCTTGATGAAAATAGGCAAAATAATAGAAGGGCTTTACAGATTATTGGACAACCATTAGATGATTCTGTTGTTGGAAGGATTAAGCTAGCTACTACAACCAATAAAGCATGGGAGATCTTAGAGATGGCATACCAAGGTACAAGTAAGGTAAAGGTTGCCAAACTACAAGCACTTAGGAGAGAATTTGAAAATTGGCAAATGAAAGATTATGATTCAGTAGATCAATTTTCAAATCATGTTATGAGTTTGGTTAATCAAATAAGGATGAATGGTGATGAGCTAACAGATCAAAAGGTTGTAGAAAAATCTTAAGAAGTTTTCTTATTAAGTTTGATAATATTGTGGTTGCAATAGAGGAATCTAAGGATTTGTCAACATTATCTATAGATGAGTTGTTTGGATCTTTGCATAATCATGAAGACAGGTTGAACAGGCGTGATAGTACTTCAATGGAGAATGCATTCAAAACACAAATGATATTTGGGAGAGGCAAAGGAAGATAAAATCCAAGATTTAGAGGAAGAGGAAGAGGAAGAAATAATTACCAAAGAGAAGAAAGGAGTCTAGATCCATGAGGAAGGAGAAATCAAAATTTCAGCCCAAGGAAATGAAATAATAATCAGGCATTAGAAAGTTATGCCAAATCAAATGTCCAATGTTATTACTGCAAGAAGTTTGGTCACTTAGCAAATGAATGTCGAAAGAAGCAAGAAGATGTAGGCAAGCATAATACAAATTTTTCTGAGAGTGGGTTAGGGAAATTGTTCATTACATGTCATGTAGCTCAAGAGAGCTCAAGTGATGTTTGGTTTCTAGATAGTAGTTGTAGTTATCACATGACAGGAAATAGAGACATATTTGAAAATTTGGATACTTCAGTCAAATCGAAAGTGAAATTGGGAAATGATAACATAGTAGAATTCAAAGGATAAAGGTACAATCAATGTGGTGACAAACCTTGGTAATAGGTCTATTCCTGATGCTTATTTTGTACTTGGTTTGAAGCATAATCTTATAAGTCTCAAACAACTTATACAAAAAGGTTATAGAGTTATTTTTGAGAAAAATATGTGCACTATACTTGATATTCCTCCTAGTAATATGGTGATTGCAAGGGTTGAAATGACAAATAATAGAATGTTCCCACTTTGCAGGAGATTGGAGAAAGTTTCAAGGTAACAAGTCAAGATCAAGCATGGATATGGAATTTGAGGTATGGTCATCTAAATTTCAAGGGACTGTGTTTGTTGCAAAGAAAGGAAATGGTAAGAGGTTTACCCCCCATTGAAGCACCATTGAGTTCATGTGAAAGTTGTATCTTGGCTAAGCAACATAGGGAAAGTTTTCCAAAAGAAATGTCATATAGAGCATGGGCACCTTTAGAAATTGTGCATACATATATATGTGGTCCAATGCAGAAACCATCATTAGGGGGGAGTTTTTATTTTCTAACATTCATTGATAATTTTAGTCAGAAGACATGGTTTTATTTCCTTAAGTATAAATCTAAAACATTTGGCAAGTTCAACGAGTTGAAGGCATTGGTTGAGAAACAAAGTGGTCTATCCATCAAGATATTGAGATCAGATAGAGGAGGAGAATACAAGTCAAATGAGTTTTTGGATTATTGTAGGTACCATGGAATAAAGAAGCAGTTTACCACAAGATACACACCACAACAAAATGGTGTTACAAAAAGAAAGAATTGAACAATAATGGAGATGGAAAGGAGTATGTTGAAATGTAAGAATCTTCCTAATGAATATTAGGCTGAAGCAGTAGTTTGTGCAGTCTATATCTTGAATAGGAGTCAAACAAAGATTGTAAGGGACATGATTCCACAACAAGCATCGAGTGGTAAGCATCATTGTGTTTCCCACTTTAGAGTATTTGGTTGTATTGCATATGCACATATGCCTAAATAAGTAAGGAGTAAATTGGATGATAAAAGAGAAAAATGCATATTTATTGGTTATGATGAACAATCTAAGGCATATAAGTTGTTTAATCCTATAACTAGGAAAGTTATTATAAGTAGAGATGTCATGTTCAAGGAAGAAGAATCTTGGGATAAAAATATAGACAAAATAATTATAGGTAAAACACCAATACCATATAATGATCAAGAAGGAAAAGATCAAGAAAAGGAGCAAGTTATATCTCCATCAAGACACCCACAAGGAGATAAAACTCAAATGAAAGATGAGCTAGGAGAATCTTCAAGTCCACAAGTAAGTAATGACTCAAATCCTACAATTGCATCATTGAGATCAAGGCTTAAGAGAAAGAAAACTAGAAGTTTGCAATAGATTTATGGACACCGTGATATAATAGATTTACAATCAAACTTTTCTTTATTTTCTCAAGATCCTATATATTCTGATGAAGCAATTAAAGAACAATGGATTAATGCAATGAATGATGAAATAGAATGTATTGAGAAAAATGGTACATGGGAACTAGTTGATTTACCTAAGAATAAAGAATGCATAGGTGTAAAATGGGTCTATAAAACTAAGTATATGGCAAATAGAGAAGTTGATAAATATAAGGCAAGATTAGTAGCTAAAGGGTTTGCACAAGAATATGGAGTTGATTATAATGAAACATTTGCACCCATAACTAGAATTGATACTGTTAGAATGGTACTAGCTATTGCAGTGCAAAATAATTAGATGGTTTATCAAATGGATGTTAAATCAGCCTTCTTGAATGGATATTTGGAAGAAGAACTCTATGTGTAAAAACCACCAGGTTATGAAATAAAAGGATATGAAGACAAGGTTTATAGGTTGAAGAAGGCACTCTATAGATTGTAGCAAGAACCAAGGGCATGGTATAGCATAATAGATTTATACATGATAGAGAATGGATTCAACAGAAGCACTAGTGAACCTACACTATATGCCAAAGTCAATGAACAAGGTCAGATTTTGATTGTTTGCTTGTATGTTGATGATTTGATCTTTATAGGTAATCTTTCTATTGACATTTTTAAATCAACAATGAAGAAAGAATTCGAGATGATAGATTTGGGTTTGATGAGATATTTTCTTGGCATTGAAGTTACACAAAATAATAAGGGCATTTTCATTTGTCAAAGTAAATATGCAAAAGATATTTTGAGAAGGTTTAGAATGATCAAATGCAGTCCAGTTTTTACACCTATGGAAATAGGTACAAAACTAAGTAGAGAAGATGATGAAATCAATTTTGATACAACTATATTTAGGAAACTTGTTGGTAGTTTGATGTATCTAATTACAACTAGACTGGATATTATGTATAGAGCGAGTCTAATTTCTAGATTTATGGATTCACCTAAGAACTCACATTGGCAAGTAGGAAAGAGAATATTGAGGCACATTATAGGCACTATGAATTATGGCATATGGTATGCTACTTTAGATAATTTCAAGTTAGTTGGATATACAGATAGTGTTTTTGCAGGGAATATTGATGATAGAAAGAGTATATCTGGATATGCATTTCATCTTGGAACGGGTGTTGTGGCATGGACATCAAAGAAGAAACCTATAGTGACAATTTCATCAGTAGAAGAAGAATATTTAGTAGGTACGTTAGCAACATGTTAGGCAGTATAGATGCAGAGAGTCTTGAAGGATCTAATGCATGAGCAAGAGGATTCTACTACAATCTATTGTGATAAAAAATCCACTATTGCACTTTCAAAGAATCATGTTTTTCACAAGAGGACAAAGCACATTGACACTAGATATCACTTCATTCAAGAATTGGTTAACAATGGAGAAATCAACTTAGAGCATTGTAAATCTGAAGATCAACCGGTAGATATATTTACAAAGGCATTGGCACAAGAATAATTTAAATATTTAAGAGATCAAATGAATATTGTAAATTTTGATGTAATTAGTAGTAGAAATTAGGAGGGAGCGTTGGTAGGTATTGATTTCTACCAACCTGTAGAGAAGGTCAACAATGTATTTAATTTAGAAGTTTCTTGACACCCTTCGAGACACTTCTACCACCGTCTTCCACCGACTTCTATCGACTTCTACCAATAGATTTTTGCATGTGTTTTATTACTCTTACAAGTTCTAGATAATTCTGAAGTCTTCTATACAGAGGTAGATGCAATGTAAGTTTTGGTAAGGCAATAAAATATATTTTCATTATGCCGTAGCACTTCATCTGGTTTTTCTTGCCTCTGCCCACTAACATTCAGGAGCCATACTCAGCCTTTCTGCCTTTTCCCCAAAAGAGGTCTATTTTATTATCCATCTCTCTAAAGGTAGACGGATCTAATATGATGGAGAAGCCACATTTCTTATGGCCATTCAAATAAAAAATACCTCCCCCTGTGAATTTAAGCCACTTCCAATTATCTGGAAGGGTAATTTCATAACAGCCATAGCGGCAGAATGGTGGGTCAATTTGAGAGACACATGTTGATACACATCTCGCTTCTCCCCAGCTCCCATATGCGTAAGTATTGACAGTGTTGCAGCCAATAACTACGAATTTATTGAACATGGAAATGGTGACAGGACCATCTGGAGGTAGCTGAAATAACTCTACCATAGTAGTTTCCCTTTTACACAACTAGGTTTTCAAAGAAGTCGAATTCAATGAGGTGACCTGTATAATCAATGTCCATAATTTTATAATGTTTTCAAGTTAGATAATGAGAATTAGTACCCTTGTAGGCAGGAAGAAATGGAGCCATAATCCTCGTCGAACTATTCCTACATATGATTTGAAAACCAGGATATCCACAATCAGGATTGCTAATCTAGAAAGGGTAACTCACGCTCATAGAACCACACTTTTTAGGAACATATTTTGTAGCACTACTAGTATAGACCGCCAAAAAGACACAAATTACAAAACTAACTACAACTCCAAAATTCATTTCCATTTGCAACAACATTTTCTTAGTGAGCAAAAGTGGCTGCTCAATCATCAAAAATAAAAAATAATCTTCAGAAAGAATGAAAAGCTGAGTGAAATAAATAGCAGAGTGCATGGTTGACTGGACAAGAGAAGACATTGCGAAATACCCATCTGTCAATACTGACGGGCTTCACGGTGATTTTTTTGAGTGAAAATAAAATCTGCACAGTGTTGAGAGAATATAAACAGAAAATAATGTTAAACTATCATTTTAACAAAAACCTCAGGAAAAGTGGTGGTGTAGGTCGGGTGAATAAGGCATATAGTTGGGCTCACACACAGTTTTTCCACGAAGAAAACATAAGTCTGTGAGTTGTGGTCAAACACGGCTTGACTGTACAAATCATCTTGAATGAGTCCAGGCTTTGAATTTGCTGGTCGTATTAGCCGTTTTTGCACTTTTAGACGGTATATGACAGTATGAAAAATTATTACACTGTATAAATTGACAAGCTAAATATTTATAAAATCATAAATATGACACTTAAATTTATTAATAAATCATCAAAATTTGTTATAGGCAATTTAGTATTTTTTATGTATGATATGTGTATGATAAATTATGTTATTTTATAATATATATGTTTCTATTTTGATTATTATATATTCATATTAATTTTGAATATTTTTAAAATAGAATATTTTATTTAAAAACTTGTTTTATGTTTTTATATTATTTATTATATATTTAATTTAATTTAGAAATCTTCTAACATAAAATATATGAATTTAAAAACTTGTTTAACTTATTTGAGATTTTTGTACTTATAATTATTTTTGTAACTTTATATACTTTTTATCAGAAATAGAAGTTTCTATTTGCATATTAGTATATTATTATTGATTTAAAATAAAACACATGAATTTGATTTTACATTTTGTATATCTATATGTATTATGTTTAATAAATGTATTACTAATTATTTAAATTTAAAATAATTTATTAAATTATTTCTATATTAAAAATTATGAAAATCAATATTTTTCTTAAAACATAAAATAAAAGGCATGAAAATGATCAAACCTTGATAAAAAAATATATGTCAGGTAGGGGTGACCATCAAATTTGAGGCATGCGAGTGACTTTCCCAAATTCAGACAAGTCTTAAGTAATTTCATAGAAACTTCTTGTAAGTAGTCGAGACAATCACAATAAATAGACTAGAACTTTCTGCATTCTTGAGAAATAAATTTATTCAATTTATTTTGTGTGCAAAGGGATGCTCGACGCATTTAGAATGTGGAAAAAAGAATTGATGTTGACTTTAGTATTTTAAACATACATTTAAAAATGAATGTTTAAAAACTATTTCTAAGATATTTTTAGAGCAGAGCTTTTTCATATGGATGCAGCTAAGCTATCTACAAAATATATTATTGATCAAATTTGAAAAATACGAGAATACAATAGATTTGCAAAATTTTCTTCTTCATGATCTGTATATTTTGTGGTGGAAAACAACAAAAAAATTGTAAAAAAAAAAACTACTTTTTTGCAGATTTGAAAAAAATTTTCACTATTGTTTTTTGTCTTTTGTGCATTTTTGTCAGGAACTTAGCCTCTACCTTTTTATATTGTAGTTATTACAATTTTATTATGTTTTGTCTTTCTTTGGTGAGATGATTTGATATGTTTATATAGTCATATTTATATTTTGATTATATGTTATTTTATTCATAATTTTATGTTTTTATAATTTAATTTTTAATATTTAATCTTATTCCATTCTTATATTGCATATATAAGTCATTATTTGTTTTGGATCGATGAGTTTTTTTTAATTTTTAACTTAAATCAAACTAAGTGAAGCTATAAACAAGAGGACCTTGTTTCCAACATGAACGCTTAGAATTAATGGAAATAGTCGCACCCATAAGTACAATAGCCTAGTAGGGCCTCAAAGCCTGGAAGAATGGTAAACTATTAAGGATCTAGAGCATCATTTGGAGCTCTAAGTTCCTTGGCATGAAAATTAGTGACACGTGTATTGTAATGCCCCACAAGGGAACTTGAGAGGGCGAACATAAAAATACTAAATTATCTTGGGCATTTATTTTGAAGAAAAAATAACAATAACAATTTCAACTAAAACATAAGGGTTGCCTTTATACATCATGACAAAAAAAAGGATGATACATTATATCATTTACATGCATAAGTAATAATCATCAACATTAGACTATATCCTCTTAGGTTCCCATCATTGCTTTTAAGCAATGCATAATCACATGACTAAATCTATTAAATAATAATGAAATAATACAAAAGATTAACATCACTAAAATATATTCATTTTAATCCTCAATACCAAGTGTTCCTAGTACATAACCAATTACCATAATGATATTCAGTACCAACATCAATCTATCTAACTCAAAGTGTTACTTTTCAATAAGTCAATGATACATGTTAGAGTTACATTTACATTCATCTCCTCAATGAATATACTTTTAGAATAGATATTATAAATAATACATAGCATGATACAATACACAAGTTGAGTCATCTATCCATATAAAACATGAAGTTTTAATAAAAATGCCAAGTCCAATCAATGCACTCACAAAAAATAGTTAACCTTGATAGAGTAAATTAATTACCATCCAACCACATGGAACCTTGAGGCCCACCCCATTGAGCGAGCAGATAGGCATAATACCCCGCACCAAACAAGAAAGCACAAGACAAGGCTATAGGCAAGATATAGGTAACCCACATAGGAATAACATATGGGTACACAAAGGATTACCAAAATGGATACTAAAGATGAACCATAAAGCTAAATAGAGGGGATTCTAAAATACATGTAGGATAGTTTAATCACATAGTGCCACACTAACTTGAGTTACCCTGGTAGTCTCTTTAGATCCTGACCCCCAGGTGGAACTCATGTGGAACAGATAACTTTTTGTGATAACAAGAAAGCCGATTTGATAGATCAACACACCACAGATAACTAGACCATATCCAACTCATTCTTAGTTTGTACAAGAACTCAAAGCCATGAGCATGGACACATAGTTATCTTGAGTAATATGCTATCCAAACCTAGTTCATTTTATTATGTTATCACTCGATTAACAAATCTATAGTGGATTACCTTGACAGCCACTTAGGGGCCCAACTCCTATTACAAGCCACTCTCTGAACCATGCTCCTAAAAACCCACCCCTATGCTCCAAACTAAAAAATCAAAAGAGCGGAGAAAATCAAATAACCATAAAATAATATCCAAAGGTTCATCATAGAAAACAAGAAACAAAAGAGGATTTGGAGCATAATGAATAACATTTTAAAATCAACAATAGGATCCACATTTGTCCAACCTTTATATGTGTTGGTTCATGAAAAGGTTTGCACTACAAAATAGAAACCAAGTTGATCTTGCAATTTCTTATAGAGAAGCCAGCTCCAATAATTAAAAAAATCAAAGACTTGGACCAACTAACAAGGATCTAGTACAAACCCTTCTACACTTTAGGCTCTATAAAACCAAGGTGGGCAGACCTGTAATGCCCTCAAAATACATAGTGAAATCACAACTTATATTAACATTAAGAAGATACATCTCACAAAGAGCTCAACAACAATTTATGGATATCCTCAATGTGGGCTAGACATTCATTGATCTACAACTTAAAGGGGAGCATGAGATAAGAACAAAACAATATAATAAATAGAAAAAGTAAAGATATTATGATTTGCAATGACCACAAGAATATGAACAACAAAAAACATTTAAAAACCCACAACAACTAAGATAAGTGACTCATCCCATTGGGCATTTAAGTTATCATAAGTACAACATCATATGACCAAGTTTTATCAATATCATATGATCTAAAAACATTGTCTTACAATATTCTTTAATATTATTTCAAACCCAATCTACTTATCAAAATCCCTGCACAATCCCAACAAATCTACAAATTCTATCAAAATTTTGATTGGCCCATTAGGTCAAAGCATGAGAGAAAACCACGTATCTCACAACAAGACACTGAATGTGAATAACTCTTTATTTTATTCCACTCAAAACGTGACTGGTTTTCACATTGGAGAGCTTTCAATTAGTATTATATTTCATTAAAAATGTTTTCTTTCTCTTTCATACAAGACCAATACAACTATAAAATCAAAACACTTGCAAAAGATTTAACACAGGTTCATAAAATTTTCTCTAAGAAAGATTTACAATATTGTACCTACCTAGAATAGCTTTTTATTGGAACCATAGAGACTGAAACAACTCCAAAACTTCCCACCTATCATATGGCCCTTAATTCCCTTTCATATAACAAGGGAACAATCAAGCTTCAAGCCAGAAAATACCCATCACTAGCTCACTGGACCACAAGACACATAAAACAAAAACCTCACCAGAAAAGACAAAACAATTATCTCTATTGAAACACTCCTTGTGCTCCCATCATGCGATCAAATATAAAAATTGATGTACTCAACAAATTGGTTTAATGGAAATACTTGTAGAAAGGGTATGTCACTCCCAAACCCACTCTGACATGCACCAATTGAATCAGAAAGAAACCAGAGTATCTCCTTCAGAAATAACAAACACTAGAGTCATTCCAAAATCAACACTTTAGTAGGTGTAACACAAGAGAAGTGAAGGTACAAAGACCTCAAAGAATCTCCTCCAAATACTTCCTCAAATCTTGAAACCTGCTCTGAAAGAGAAAAACAAGATCTTTAGGTCTCCTCGTCTTCTTCTTCAGACAAACAACCCATGTATTAAAACCAAAAGTAGACAAAAATGTGTAACTACCCTTGTGGATTTTAAGTTTGTAGCATAGTTTAACTTTTAATATCCCATCACCTAACAAACTTCATTTTAATATCCCTTTTGCTACTCTATGCATTACCTCCTATAATTAATCCCAAAACTCCTTATGCATATGTATCTAGAGATTCTCCTTATCCTCAACAATATTCATCTTCAGCCTATGCTTTAAAAAGTAATCCATGGAAAATTTATATATAACTTTCAAATCCCAGTACATGCTAATCATGAATGTACATGATAATGTCCCTTGGATGTTTGAAAATTTATTTGTGAAAGGAAATAAACCAATAGAGCAACATCAAAACCCGCTATTATTCTTCTAAAAACAAAACAACTTCTAAATTTTCAAACTATAAAATATTTCTTGATCTATGTGCATATCTTAACAAATAGTCCATTTATAGGTGTCCCTTCATAACCTTATCTATTTTCTTCCAACCTGCTATGAATTGCGTAGTCAAAATGGCAAAAGAACTCGCACATAAAATTTTTGTCATTATCTCTGAGATGAAAATTGGTTGTTAATTTCATTGACATACACCTATGCAAGTTGTGACTAACACAATCAGATATACAAAACCACCAAAATGATCTTATCCAGTATTTCATGTTACACTTATTAACTATTGTGTCCTATCAGAGATTTTCATTTTGACCCCCAACATTCACTGCTAATAGATAATAACCATTGAAACTTGATGAGTAACTGCTAACCATATCACTAATCACCATAAATTTATGTGAGCTATCAACCGATGCCATCTATGAGTCTCACTACCCGCCACATGGTGAGCCCCAATTATTCTGTATGTCCACTTACACACTATCTCAACACCATAGTCATCACCACATCATCTTGATCTTACAGCTAGTCCTAACACAAGTCACATTGTTATGATCCTACATAGTTTCTCTCTCCTTGTTAGCCTAATCGCATGATCATGGGAACACACCATATGTCTCAAAACTTGTGCAAAGTGGCACATTATAGTTTTCCCTTGATCTACCATGTAATGTCCCCGCCAGGGAACCCATAAAGAATCAGGTCTTACGACCAAAGATTGTAACTATTTTTTTTTTCCTAACATTACATCATTACTACTTCACATTTACATTCCTTAATGTTCCCTTAATGAATTCATTTACTAACATATTTACATTACTTATCCAAATTGAATTTCATTTGATTTCTTTACTTTCACATTTTAGAACTTAAGAGAGAGGGTAAGAAAATAACATTTCACTTGCAAATATATCTCTTACCTTATATACTAATTTCATTTCTCCTTCCTACACATTGAACAACTATTCCTTACAAAATTACATCTTAGCATAATAAACATTTTCTTTCATTGCAACATAGGAGAGATAGAAAAGATCATTCAACATTGCACTATACATTTACATCTTTAATCTTTCAAATAACAACCCTTGAAACAAAGCCTAGAACTATCCCTCCCAATTACATTGCTTTACTTTTCAATTACATCTTTCTGATAATAGATCTCATAATAACATGTACATGAATGACCTGAAGGCATTACAACATATCTTTTCATCTTTCCTTCCAAAAATAAAATACAAATATCTGCATCAATACATAAATCTGAACGCATCCAAATCACGAACCACGAATAAGACCTCGAAAGATTTTTGCCACCCAACCATGTGGAATTGATGAGGTTCCACCCCCCATGCTAGAAGATAGAACTAAGATACTCACAAGGCCCTAAGCAGTCTAAGGCTCAAAAGATAAAGAAATCCAAGACTCAAAAAGAACATAAATTACCATCACACTATAACATAGAGGTCAAGGTTCTAGGGTGCCACCTAAGTGAGTGTCATCACACAACCTATATATTGGGATCCTTCATAGCAACCATGTAACCCTGGTCCCTCCTTTATGAATAGGGATCCATCCTGGCAGTTATCCCTGGTCCCAGAACTCCACTTAGGTCTATGTGGCCATTAATATATTCTCTTTCATTATCCCCCCTTACCAGGTTAATTTTTAAGGTTATCAATTTTTACAAAACCCACCCATAGGATCATCTAGAAACCACTTTAGGGTTCCAACACCTAAGGTGAGCCACTCACTTAAGGTTCCTATCCCCTTACCCCACACACACACAAGCCATGAGAACCTCTAGTAATCTCAAAATGATCCATCTCATAGGTCTAGGGAACCCTCCGGTGCGCTCAGGCCACCCAAATAAGTTCTGACCTTATATTATGGACTCTACCAAAAGCCAAGTATGAACAAAAGCTTAAACTCAAAACCATGTATAGAAATACATTAAACACAACATAAAACTTCCCACATGCATTGACACAACATTCCATAGCTTATTTCAAAAATCTAGGAAGAGTCTCATGTGCCTGAAATTTGGCTAAGTCTAAATTTTTAAGAAATTTCAAAATTATAAATTGCATCTTAACTCCTATGAATCTGAAACCTATCCCAATCATCTCAAAAGGCACCTAAACCCATTATACAAGTATAACTTAAAGTATAAGAAATCTTATACTTAAATGTTATAATTGTGTAAAGCCTGAATCCTATTTTCCTCAGTTTATACTAGCTCTATCGGTTGACACTACCTTGGTTGGTTCATACTGGATCGGTCGGTTAATACTACACTGGTCAGTTAACACTGGACTAGTCGGTTTATACTGCATTGGTTGGTTAACACTAGACTGGTTAGTTAACACTACATCGGTCAGTTATTGCTGGACTGGTTAGTTGACACTGGGTTGGTCAGTTAAAGCTAAACCAACCTAGCTCGGTTAACACTAAACTGACTTGGCTTGGTTAATAGTAAACCAACCTGGCTCGGTTAATACTAAACCGACCTGGCTCGATAGAAAATGACTATGAATTCTAACTTGCAGGTAAAACTGGGCTTTATGGGAAGTATGGTTGCCTAATCTGAGCATGACCCATTTGAGATCTCCCAATTTCCCTTTAGAAACGGCTCATCAATCCATCCTATCAATCTAATAAATATGTTTAAAATCTAGACAAAGAGAGATGGTGCACAAATCGACATGAACCAGTAAGGTTGAAATAACAATTCTAAATTCTGGAAGCACTCAAGAATATTCTGGAAAGAAGGGAGATAGAAAGGATAATATTAAGGATCCTACAGATCAAATTAACCCAAATAAAAGCATTAATTTCACAGAGAGTTTTCAAGAGGAAAATAGGAAGGAAATGACTACATTTCAATCCTACACCTTCATGACCCTTCCTATTTCTTACTAGACTTCCCTATTTAATTCAATATAAGATAAACTCATCTTTCCACATGACCATAAACAAAAACTATATAATCATACACAGTTTTATTATCATATCATATACAAACACATTCACACACAAAGAGGAAGAATGGAGATTCTTCCCAGTTTAGGCCCTACCTTGGGTCATGCGGAGAACCTTCTTCCCTTGACTAGATAATCTCTGCAAAACTTCAATCCTTGCATAGATATCCTTCTAGAAATCTTCCTCCGACAATCAACTCCCAGCAATCCAAAAACTCTCAAACTCACATAAACTTTCACCAAAAATTTCTAGAGAAATCAATTACAGACAACTCAAAAGAAAACAAATCTTCCCAAAAATTAACATCCTTCCGCACACAAAAATCTTCAAATATTTATCCCCCAACTAGGTGGTTGAATGAGTTGCTTTATGGGAAGCAACTTCTCCAACTTCCATAGTTGGTTGGAGGAACAACCAAATAATCTCCCGTAAAGACTTAATCAAGGTTTTTAATAAATTTAATTAAAATATCTTTTAAACGGAAGCATAACAAGAATAATAAACAAATACCTTTCAAGAAAGACACATAGCACAATAGGAAAGCAAGTGGACTAGCTTCTAGGAGGTCTCGAGTTCAACTCCCTCCTAGATAGCCAATATTACTAAAAAGGACATTTTCCTTTTTATTATTATTATTTTTACTTTTTATTTAATACATTCCTTAAATATACTTTATTTAACTCACTCTATTTACTTATTATAAACACCATATCATTAACTTAATTAATGAAAATAGACTATTATTATTATTTATATAAGCATGGATATATGCATGTGCACCCACATATACTCACACCTATATAAAATACAAACAATTATAACATATTCATTACACATAAAAAAAAGATTAATTCTAACTCATAACATAAACTCTGACCAACATCAAATCAAGTCCATAACATAAATTGCATTCTACTTCCCAACTAGGGTCACTTCCTAAACAAAATTCTATGTCCATGGGAAACCTCGAGAGTAACTTGGTTAAATCTCCACACATCAACAGTTCAAAGATTTTGAAGGCATGCTCAGACTTGTGTAGCCAGGTGGAGATGATGCCTGGTACCTACATCCTACATCACCAACTAATATGCATATACAAATATATAAATATAAACAGACAGTGGCACACAAGGAGGGAGAGTGTGACATCGTGTGGATCTCCTGTGGGAGTAACTACGACTGCCCCTCCTCATCCCACACTCACATCAACCAGTGATCATTAAACCATAATAGGGTCAGTAGGGCTAGATCATAATATAAACATCATCATAACACAAATCAATGTAAAACATTTTACTGATAGTTCATTTCTAGCCATTCATCATTAAAATTATAACTCATTTAATATTTCCAAGAAACTATAGTATCCAAATATATATGCTCAAATGTCTCATAAAATGTTAACTAAATAATAACCATAGTCCATCATAAAATCCAAAGTGCCATGCAATAGTCCTATCTGTCTAACATAAGAAGATGCTAGGGTTGGCATTACATCCTCTCCTCCTAGGATTAGGCTTACTCTTGAAAGCCTACAAACAAGTATGGATATGCAGATCTAAGTCTGCTAGCATCCTCCCAAGTAGTAGAGGCATCATCACTAGGGTCCCATTGGACCCTTACCTGCTCTATGCTATGACCCCTGAGGGTCAAAGTCTGCTGCTGGAGTATAAGTACTAGCTCCAAAGCTAGCTACCTATCCTCTACCTGTAAAGTGTTCCAATCCAAAACATGGGTCAAATTAGGAATATACTATCTAAGTAAGGATACATGAAACACATCATGCACACGTTCAAGTTTGGGCAGTAGGGAAAGTTGGTAAGCAACCGGTCCTATCCTCTCAAGGATCTCAAATGGACCTAAAAATATTGGTGCCAACTTAGAACCTTTTCCAGAATAGATAGGGCTCTTACGTGGGTGGACTCTCAAAAACACCTTATCTCCAACAGAGAATTGTCTATCAGTCCTATGAGTGTCAGCATACTTCTTCTGCCTATCCTGAGCTGTCAAAAGATGTTCTCTGATCCTTTGAACCTGTTTCTCCATATCTTGCAACATCTCGTGGCCAAGTAATACTCTGTCCTCTAAGCGATCCCAACTCAGAGGGGTACAAAAAGGACAACCATAAAGAGCTTGAAATGGTGACATCCCTAAAGAACTGTGATAGCCATTATTGTAGGAAAACTCCACCAAGTACAAGTAATCTTTCCAATGGGTTTGTCTATCCATCACATACATCCTAAGCATATCCTCCAAAACTTGATTAACTCATTCTATCTGACCATCGATCTCTGGGTGGTATGCAGAACTAAAATTCACCTGAGTTCCTAAAGCATGTTGCAAAGAGGTCCAAAACTCTAAAGTGAATACTAGATCTCTATTAGAGATAACCTTTCTAGGAACACCATGTAATCTAACTATATCCTTCATGAAAACTCTGGCTACTAAGGTAGCAATATAGGATGATTGTATAGGTGAGAAATGTGCTACCTTGGTTAACTTATCCACTATGACCATGATAGCATCATGTCTCCGATACGTGACTGGTAGTCCCACAAAAAAGTCCATAGATATCGTATCCCATTTCCATTTGGGAATCAAATGTGGTTGAAGGAGGCCTACTGGGTGATGATGCTTAGCCTTGACCCTCTAACATTCTAGACACCTAGCCACAAAATTGGCTATATCCCTCTTCATACTAGACTAGAAGTATAGTTGTCTTAGATCTGAATACATCTTCTTAACACCTGGATGAGCTGAATAGGGAGCATGGTGTGCTTCCACCATGATGACCCTCCAAATATCACTTGGAAACAGCATGTAAATTCTACCTTGATGTCTCAATAGTCCATCTGACTATAAGGAATACCCTGAGAACCTTCCTTCTAAGTTCCTTCCTATCACAATTTCAGCCTTAGATTCTAGATACAAGGTATCCAAAGAGAGTGCTTGCAAGATCTAACCTCTCAAATTAGTCAAAAGGGAGAGCATGGATATCTCATGTCTCCTACTTAAAGCATCTGCCACCACATTTTCCTTCCATTGGATATATCTAACCTCAAAGTCAAACTCACACAGGAACTCCATCCATCGACGTTGCCTGGCGTTGAGATTAGGTTGAGTAAATATGTATTGAAGACTTCGATGATCAGTGTGTAACTCAAACCGATGTCCCAATAAGAAGTGTCTCCAATGATTCAGGGCATGAACTACAACTGCTAACTTCAAATCATGGGTGGGATAGTTAAGCTCATGGTCCTTAAGCTTTCTAGACTCATAACCAATAACTCTTCCCTCTTGCATCAATACTACCCCTATGCCTTCCAAGGAGGCATCAGTGCAAACTATAAAAATTTTAGCGGGGTCAGGTACCACCAAAATTGGGCACTAGTCAACTTATCCTTTAGGATCTAAAAAGATTCTGAACATTTCTCAGTCCAAATGAACTTCTTCCCTTTCCTTTGCAAGGAAGAGATGGGATGAGCTATTCTGGAGAATCCTTGGATGAAGCGTTTGTAGTATTTGACTAAACACATGAAACTACGAACCTCTGAGATGTTGGTGGGGGTTGGCCATTCAACTATAGCTTGTATCTTGGCGGGATCAACTACTATACCTTCTCCTGAGATAACATGACCAAGATACTTAGCTTTAGTTTCAAAGAAATCACACTTCTCCAAGTTTTTAAATAACTGATTGTCACGGAGACATTGTAACACTTGTTGAAGATGTTGCTCATGTTCTTCCACTATCTTAGAATACACCAAAATATCATCTAGGAAAATTATGAAAAATTTATCCAAGAAGGTTTTGAATACCCCATTCATAAGACTCATGAATATTGATGGTACATTTTATGAGACCAAAAGGTACTACGATAAACTCATAGTGTCCATACCAAGTACGAAAAGTTGTACAATGAATGTCAGCTTCCTGAATCCTTAACTGATGATAACCTGACTTCAAATCGATCTTGGAAAACACCTTTGATCCTTTCATCTGATCAAATAGGTCATCAATTCTTGGCAAAGGGTATCGATTCTTAATGGTTACTTTGTTGAGTTGACGATAATCAATGCACAACCGTAGTGAACCATCCTTCTTTTTAACAAAGATAACCGGAGCTCCCCAAGGTGACACACTTGGTCTGATAAAGCCTTTTTCCAAGAGGTCTTCTAATTGAGCTTTTAATTCACTCAACTCCTGAGTAGTCATGTGGTAGGGAGCTTTAGAGATAGGCTCAGCTCCTAGTACTAGTTCTATGTGGAAATCAATATCCCTTTTGGGAGGCATTCCCAGAATCTTAGTTGGATATATATCTGCAAAGTCTTGAAGTAAAGGGTGCTCAAGTATAATTTCTCTATCTTTCTTTTCTGTCAAATCATTAACTGAGACCACAAGAAGTTGGCATCCTTTCCTCATGCATATCGATATCATCTGGAGAGAAATAGGTCGTTGAATTCCCAAAATTGTGTTGGGCTTACCTAAATCATCCAAGCAATGAATGAGCTTTTTTCTGCAATCTATCTTAGCTTCATGTGCTTTCAACCAATCCATTCATAGGACAACTCCATATGATCCAAGAGGAATAACTTGAAGATCAACATTGGTCTAAAAAGGTCCTAATCCCAAGTTTCAACCTTGCACACAAAAATCTATGGTCATTTTAGCCCCTAAGGCTAGCTATACCTGCCACTTAACTCCTTTCCCTACTACCACTAGCCCGCACTTTTCTATCAAAGAAGAAGATATGAAGGAGTCGGTTGCTCCCGAATCAAAGAGAATAGAAATAGTTTTACCCTTTAACAAACCTGAAGTTTCTATGATAGTGTTTTGGTGATTAGCTTGTCTGTGTTCCACTATGGTGAACATCTTGTGAGACCAACCGACATCTCCTACTATTGGTTTTGAAACTACTTGATTTTAATTAATGAGATTCGTGCATTGAGGGAAATGAACTGCAATATGTCCTTGTTGTCCGCAAGAATAACACTCGGTATTCCTTCCGAAGTTATTTGTAGGAGGTGTGTTGGATTGTAGATAACCTCCTCTGTTGAAATTATGAGAATTCTAGGATTGTGGAGGAGGAAACCTTTGTTGTTCTTAGAAGTTGTTATGGTTTTGAGGTTGTTGAAACTTCCCATTGTTTTTGCTGTTATTCTGAAACTTCTTCTTAGGGAAGTTTTGTCCACCTTTGAAGGATGACTGTTGGTTCTTAGAGTTGGAATTTATTTGGTCAAAGTTCCCCTTAGAACCTGATCCAGCATTGAATGTTTGGCCACTAGCATAGCCACTTCTTCCTTTGTCCTTCCTTTCAACAAGGTATGCCTTAGTGATGGCATCCCAGAGATTCTGGGGTTGTAAGACTACTAGCTATCCTGATATTTGGTTGTTCAGACCTCTGATGAAATGTTGGACAAGTACGGGTCCATCATCTCTAAAGCCTGAGAAAGGCTTAAGTTCATAGAACTTTCTTTCGTACTCTTCCATCGACATGTTGGCTTGCTTGAGGTGGTGGAATTCTTCTACCCTTCCCTGCCTCCACTAATTAGACATGAACCGATCCTTAAAGCTTTCTAGGAACAGTTCCCAAGAAATAGTGTTGATGGTGACCTGAAGCTTGTCTTCTTCCATATGCCACCATGTAGATGCAAACTTCCTTAGATTCATAATAGCACATCTGGCCTTGACATTGTTACTAAAAGGGTGCCTAGAAAAACACCTTTCAAGGTCAAACAACCAGGTTTCTACTATAGATCCCCCTTCATTGCCATAGAAGAGGGGTACCTTGACTTTGATAAAGTCCCTCAAATGAGTGGTATCCCTATCTTTAGATTCTTTCCTAACTTGCCTTCTCCTAGGGCTTCTCTCTCTTTCCCTATCTTGATGTTCAGCTTGGTTTCCTTCTTCAAAATTGAATCTAGTTTCAAGGTTGTCAAGTCTCAATAGAAGTTGTTGCATAAGTTGTCTAAATTGGGCTCCTTCAGAGTCATTACTTTGACTCTCATTCCTATGGTTATCTCGATTTTGTTCTCCCTCATGTTCCCTATGGGAACTCTCTGGGTGAGATCTAGAGGAAGACTGCTGAGTTCTATCCCTAGCTCTTCCATGGGTAATGGGAGGCATCTTAGGAGAGCGGTGCAATATTAGTTTTAAGTGCACATTTAAAATTAGCATTCAATGTGTTGAAAATTTTTGAGTTTCAAACGTAACTAGACCCTGAGCTCCTAGTGTAGAAACTAGGGCTCTGATACCAAATGTAATTTCCCCACTGGGGAACCCATAAGGAATCAGGTCTTATGACCAAAGATTGTAACTAATTTTTTTTTTCCTAACATTACATCATTACTACTTCACATTTACATTCCTTAAGGTTCCCTTAATGAATTCATTTACTAACATATTTACATTACTTATCCAAATTGAATTTCATTTCCTTTCTTTACTTTCATATTTTATAACTTAAGAGATAGGGTAAGAAAATAACATTTCACTTGCAAATGTATCCCTTACCTTATATGCTAATTTCATTTTTCCTTCCTACACATTGAATAACTCTTCCTTACAAAATTACATCTTAGCATAATAAACATTTTCTTTCATTGCAACATAGGAGAGATAGAAAAGATCATTCGACATTGCACTATACATTTACATCTTTAATCTTTCAAATAACAACCCTTGAAACAAAGCCTAGAACTATCCCTCCCAATTACATTGCTTTACTTTTCAATTACATCTTTCTGATAATAGATCTCATAATAACATGTACATGAATGGCCCTAAGACATTACAACATATCTTTTCATGTTTCCTTTCAAAACTAAAATACAAACATCTGCATCAATACATAAATCTGAACGCATCCAAATCACGAACCACGAACAAGACCTTGAAAGATTTTTGCCACCCAATCATGTGGAACTAATGAGGTTCCACCCCCCATGCTAGGAGATAAAACCAAGATACTCACAAGGCCCTAAGCAGTCTAAGGCTCAAAAGATAAAGAAATCCAAGACTCAAAAAGAACATAAATTACCATCACACTATAACATAGAGGTCAATGTTCTAGGTTACCACCTAAGTGAGTGTCATCACACAACCTGTATATTGGGATCCTTCTTGGCAACCATGTAACCCTGGTCCCCCCTTTATGAATAGGGATCCATCCTGGTAGCTATCCCTAGTCTTGGTACTCCAATCAGGCCTATGTGGCCATTAATATATTTTCTTTCATTATCACATTTTACAAAACTCACCCATAGGATCATCTAGAAACCACTTTAGGGTTCCAACACCTATGGTGAGCCACTCATTTAAGGTTCCTATCCCATTACCCCACACACACACAAGCCATGAGAACCTCAAGTAATCTCAAAATGATCCATCTCACAGGTCTAGGGAACCCTCTGTTGCACTCAAGCCACCCGAATAAGTTCTGACTATATATTATGGACTCTACCAAAAGCTTAAACTCAAAACCATGTATAGAAATACATTAAAAACAACATAAAACTTCCCACATGCATTGACACAATATTCCATAGCTTATTTCAAAAATCTAGGAAGAGTCTCATGTGCCTGAAATTTGGATAAGTCTAAATTTTTAAGAAATTTCAAAATTATAAATTGTATCTTAACTCCTATGAATCTAAAACCTATCCCAATCATCTCAGAAGGTACCTAAACCCTTTATACAACTATAACTTAAAGTATAAGAAATCTTATGATTAAATTTTATAATTGTATAAAGCCTGAATCTTGTTTTCCTTAGTTTATACTAGCTCTTTCGGTTGACACTACCTTGGTCGGTTCATACTGGATCGGTCAGTTAATATTGCACTGGTCAGTTAACACTGGACTGGTTAGTTTATACTGCATTGGTCGGTTAACACTAGACTGGTCAGTTAACGCTGCATCGATCAGTTATTGCTAGACTGGTCGGTTGACACTGGGTTGGTCGGTTAACAGTAAACTGACCTGGCTTGGTTAACACTAAACCAACATGGCTTGGTTAATACTAAACTGACCTGGCTCTATAGAAAATGACTGTCAATTCTAACTTGCAGGTAAAACTAGGCTTTATGGGAATTATGGTTGCCTAATCTAAGCATGACCCATTTGAGATCTCCTAGTTTCCCTTTAGAAATGGCTCATGAATCCATCCTATCAATCTAATAAATATGTTATAAATCTAGACAAAGAAAGGTGGTGCACAAACTGACATGAATCAGTAAGGTTGAAATAAAAATTCTAAATTCTAGAAGCACTCAAGAATATTTTAGAAAGAAGGGAGATAGAAAGGATAATATTAAGGATCTTACAGACCAAATTAACCCAAATAAAAGCATTAATTTCATAGAGAGTCTGCAAGACGAAAATAGTAAGGAAATGACTGCATTTCAATCATACACCTTCATGACCCTTCCTATTTCTTACTAGACTTCCCTATTTAATTCAATATAAGATAAACTCATCCTTCCACATGACCATAAACAAAAACTATATAATCATACATAGTTTTATTATCATATCATATACAAACACATTCACACACAAAGAGGAAGAATGGAGATTCTTCCCAGTTTAGACCCTACCTTGGGTCATGCGGAGAATCTTCTTCCCTTGACTGGATAATCTCTGCAAAACTTTAATCCTTGCATAAATATCCTTCAAGAAATCTTCCTTTGACAATCAACTCCCAGCAATCCAAAAACTCTCAAACTTGCATAAACTTTCACCAAAAATTTCTAGAGAAATCAATTACAGACAACTCAAAAGAAAACAAATCTTCCCAAAAATTAACATCCTCCCGCACACAAAAATCTTCAAATATTTATCCCCAACTATGTGGTTGAATGAGTTGCTTTACAGGAAGCAACTTCTCCATCTTCCATAGTTGGTTGGAGGAACAACCAAATAATCTCCCGTAAAGACTTAATCAAGGTTTTTAATAAATTTAATTTAAATATCTTTTAAACGAAACCATAACAAGAATAATAAACAAATACATTTCAAGAAAGACACATAGCACAATAGGAAAGCACGTGGCCTAACTTCTAGGAGGTCTCAAGTTCAACTCCCTCCTAGATAGCCAATATTACTACAAAGGACATTTTCCTTTTTATTATTATTATTTTTACTTTTTATTTAATACATTCCTTAAATATACTTTATTCAACTCACTCTATTTACTTATTATAAACACCATATCATTAACATAATTAATAAAAATAGACTATTATTATTATTTATATAAGCATGGATATATGCGTGTGCACCCATATATACTCACACCTATATAACATACAAACAATTATAACATATTCATTACACATATAAAAAAGATTAATTCTAACTCATAACATAAACTCTGACCAACATCAAATCAATTGCATAACATAAATTGCATTCTACTTCCCAACTAGGATCACTTCCTAGACAAAATTCTAAGTCCATGGGAAACCTCAAGAGTAACTTGGTTAAATCTCCACACATCAACAGTTTGAGAATTTTGAAGGCACGCTCAGACCTATGTAGCCAGGTGGAGATTATGCTTGGTACCTGCATCTTGTATCACCAACTGATATGTATATACAAATATGTAAATATAAATAGACAGTGGCACACAGGGAGGGAGAGTGCAACATCATGTGGATCTCCCGTGGGAGTAACTATGACTGCCCCTCCTCATCCCACACTCACATCAACCAATGATCATTAAACCATAATAGGGTGAGTAGCGTTAGATCATAATAAAAACATCATCATAACACAAATCAATGTAAAACATTTTACTGATAGTTCATTTCTAGCCATTCATCATTAAAATTATAACTCATTTAATATTTCCAATAAACTGTAGTATCCAAATATATATGCTCAAATGTCTCATAAAATGTTAACTAAATAATAACCATAGTCCATCATAAAATCCAAAGTGTCAAAGCAATAGTCTTGTCTATCTAACATAAGAAGATGCTAGGGTGGGCATTACATACCAAATCACCGCCTTGAAACTACTATATTGTGCCATGCCACTGTGTGTTGATCATCTCTTTCCATGCATCACCTTTTTGTGAATCCGTGCTAACATCAACCCTATGCTTACTAGGATGGGGGATCGCAAAAATTCATCAACTGTCCTCCCTGGGCCTTCCATCCAAATGAACTTCCTATGCCACGTGTCAACTCATCATGATCCTGTCATTCGACTCAACCTCTACCTCTTGGAACTTATTGAACATGAAAATTGCAAAAGGCCCACCATGAGGTCACTGAAAGAAGCTTGAAACGGTGGTGTCTAGATCACATGAGTAGGCTTTGATAGAGGTGGAATTTATGATGAGATGCCCATTGTAATTGATATCCATAATGTCATAATCGTAAGATGGAAGATACTTTTGAGTAAAATCACCTAGAAAGGTAGTAAATAATAGAGTGAGCTTCGTAATAGAATTGTTCATCGTGCATGTTATCTAAAAACTAGAGTATCCACAATTAGACATTTTAATCCAAAATGTGTAGCTCACATTCATGGAACCACACTTTTCAAGAGCACATTTTGCAGCAATTAAACCCATGTCAAACAATCACAAATTATAGAGTGAAGAACAACTTTGAAATTATTTTTAGTTGATGTATAGACAATATCTCATATTCTATACTTTGCAGTTGATGTATGGGGACTCATGTATGTCAAAACTATTCATTATTGATCCATGATGTTCCTTATTGAACACATGATATCTCAGATATGCAACTTTGAGAACTTGCTAGAAAATTTTTAACTTGTGATTTTTAAATGATATTTCATACAAAAAAATTATAATGATAATCACTTATTACACATAAATTCACATAATATAGAATAAAAAATTATAATGTCATTTGGAAATAGGGTACGTGTAGGATCATGGTATAGCTGTGTGCTAAAATGTTGATACACTTCTTTGAGTCATTATATTCAAGATTGCTCAAGAATGAGGTCTCAAATGGTGACTCATAGCTCTCTATTCATGGAGTGCAAAGGTTTATGATGGAGGCCCTCAAATTAGACCTAGTTTGTGCCCATGCAAGTACACCATAAAATGAGAGATTCAAAGAGGAAAAGCAAGAATGCTAGTCTCCATGATCATCAAGTATGCATGCAAATGAAAATGGAAGCTATTCTATATGATAACAATGAATGAAGAAAACTAATTTATGAAAGGAAATGTTGATGCAAGATTATTCTATGAAAGGAAATATGATTCTAATCTACTACGCAAGTGTAAAATTAATCTAAATGGATTACCCTGGGGCATGAGAGAAGAAGACAAGAAAAGAGAAGTTTCAATCTCCAAGCTCAAGTGCTCAAGAATCTTCTCCAAAATCACTCTCCAAACTTGTAGCATAACAATACAAAAATATTATATATCTTAAATGAGAAAGAGAGAGCTCCTTATAAAAGAAAGCAGACGGTCAAAATTAAGAGGCAAAAAGAAATGAGCAATGGTGGAGATTAAATCTTGGTTGATCCATGTGCTCAAGATTCTTTAAGGGACAAAAATGATGAAAAAGTCCCACCACTTAAAGGTATGTGCATTCAAGGTGGAGAGAAAAAATGATTTTTATTTATTTATTTTATTTCCTTTTCTAACACAAAAAGATATTTAAGTGGAGATTTTATTAAAAGAGGATTTTTATTTTAAATAAGATGATTTTATTTAATTAAAATGGATGTTTTCTTTTAATTAAATGAGGCTTAGGATAAAATGATCAAACCTTAGAAAATATTGAAATACTTGAATTAATTGTGATTTGATCAAGAAATTGATTTGAACTAAAAATATTGCAAGGAATTGATTCAGGAAATTGATAAATTAGTTCCATCATTTGATAAATTGAAGAATGGGGCCCAAAGTCTAGGTGACCATTTTAGGGTGCATATATTTGCCCCTCTTTTACTAACGCATGATCTTCATGGGAACACATGTAGTCAAAGAATGGAGTTGAAATGTGAGATCGATTTGGGATCACAAAATAACCCAAACGTGTGATCGATGGATGGGAACACATCAGAACAAAGATAAGCTAATTGAAAAAGACAAGGCCCAAAACCCCTGTAAATAGGTAATTGTCAAGTCTCAAGCAAGGTTTAATTGATAGGTTTGATAAAGCTGAATTTTAGGATTGAAGTTTGATAGGTATTGCCCCTCATGATTGAAATCAAAATGAGATAGAGGAGAAACAACAAATTGATAAATTTGATCAAATCGAACTAAAGATAAGGTTCTTGATGTAAGATGAAAGATATAAGGATCACAAAACCAAGGTAGATCATCAAGAAAGATTATGCCCCAAGGTTGAATTAGAAGAAAAGAAGTGGGGTGAAAGCGAATGGAAGATAAAAATTTGGAAGAGATGGAAAGAAATGGAGAGAAGAAAAAGAATTTGTCTCAAGAAAGATGACACCTCAAAATCAATCAATTGTTTTAAGATAGAAAATTTTGATCGAGATCAGGAAAGAAGATAAGGAAATGAGGATCAAAATGTGACCATAGTTAATTAAAAGTCCAAAAGAAAGATAAAGAAAAACCCTCTAAAACTCCTAATGCAGCCTAAAAATGCAATTTAACATGAATTCTAACAATGCAAACTACATGAAAATGCAAAGGTGTACTTGTAATAGAGCAACTATAACATAGGATTTTGTGTTCATCATTCATTAGAGAATGTTAAGGAACTTATTTTCATCATTGGGCCATTATTAACCGACATCGAAAAATCACACAATCATCACTAGTCACAAGCACAACTATGAAGATAAGAATGTGATTGATATCGGATTGGAATGTGAAAAGATTCTAACATAAGCATCAAAGACATAAAGGTCAAGATGACTTCGATGTTAGCTTACTGAATTTAATGTAGCAAAACCATGCTCACATCAAGACATAGATGCCAGGATAAGCATACGAATGGTTGTACAAAAATAGTCAAGGATGATGCCTCAAATCTCCTAAGTGTTTCAAGGGAACAACAAGAGACACTCAAGAGTTTCAAGACCACACCCACAAGAAGAAAGAAAATAAAAACATGCCCCATGCCCCGAGTCCTCTAGCTATGCATCCCGGAGAGACTTATTAGACAAGGACACTCAATGAAAATCAATAATAGTCAACACACAAAGAAAAGATCATAACATAGCTCAAGCATTAAGTGTTTTGTTTAAAAATTTAAGTGTGTTATGATACTAAGTTCTAAGGATAAAGATCACATGACAAAACTGGGTAAGACCAAACCGAGAAGTGTTGAGAAACACTCAATGTCAGGGGTTGTGTTGAAAAACATAGTATGTGAGGTCTCCTAAAGACTAACACATCCAAGAGACCAAACTAACATAGTTATGCCCCCTAGACAAAGATAAAGACCAATTTTAAACCAAGGCAACAAGGACAAGGCATGATGGAGAAAGGCTAATTGTTGAGGACGCGTGCTAAGAAACAAGGGAGCAAAGGCCTCAAGTAGCACTCGTTTCTAGGTTTTCACCACTTGGATTTTATTGCAATCTTTTTTCTTTTTCTTTTTCTTTTCTTCTTTTTTTTTCAGGACTTTTTATAATTTTTTTGTATTTTTGATACCAAGGCGCCTATTTCCAAGTTTTCACCAAGGTACTTTTTCTATTTTTTTTGAACTTTTCAATTTTTTTTATTTTTTTTCATATTTTTAGAATATATAGTTTTTTTGAGATACATCAAAGAACCTATTGCTAGGTTTTAACTAAGATGATCATTTTTTCAGGACATTTTTTTATTTTTAAATTTTTTGACAATATATCATTTTTAAAGATTTTTTTTAGGATCAATAAGTATGTACAAAGGATGCCCCTAGACAAAATGGGCATCAAACTCCCAAGCAAGATCACATCATGTAGTCCCAATGTCTAGAAAGGTGGAGGACAAGAGGGATTAGCAAGCTGGTGGAAAAAATGGAAGACAAGAGAATGAAGGAGAATGAAGGGAAGAAATCCTAAAGGGCAAACTCCTCAAAAGTACCCAAGCTAGGGAAAAATTGTCATGTAAAGCACATTTGGACAAGAAATGAAAGACTAACATAGGATAAGTCACAAAAGCGTAATGCAAAAGGAGGAAAGGATGTAGTCCAAAGGAGTAGACATGTGAAGAGGCTTCGTAACATCATGTTTTACTCTTTTTTATTAGATCAAGACCAAAGGGAAAATGATAGAGAAGGGCTAGAATGAATGGAGAAAAATAAATATGAAGGCTAAACATGAATGAAATGAAAGAAAGCTCATTGTAAGATAGCTCACAAGATAGCCAAATGTTTGTGTATAGGTCAACATTGTCAAGATCAAAGAGATAAGACAGAATGGATGAAATATGTAGAAGAACTACGCATGATGCTTGATTACTAGGTTTTCATCATGGTACTTATCCAAGGCACCACAAGGGAGTGGTTTTCACCATAGGAAGAATTTATTTCTCTTTACTTTTTCTACCAAGGTGCCTATTTCTAGGTTTCCACCAAGGCACATTTTCAATTTTTTCATTTTTTTTTTGTTTTCTTTTTGAATTTTTCTATTTTTTTTATTTTTTATTTTTTTTGGAAGAAGGAAAGCTTTTTAGATAATGCTCCTTGAAAGGATAAACCATGATATGACAAGGATTAAAAATGATATTCTCAAATATGTTGATAGGGAAAGGAAGATGTAAGAGAAAAATGGAGGATAAGGTTTTATGTAAAGCGAGTGAGGTTGGAAGATAGGAGGAATAGGCAAATGAGGAAAAAGAATAGAAGGTAGAAGGATAATGAATGGAAGGATTGTGAAAGGGTAGATGGAAAGGAAGACAAGATCAACATCAACACACACCTTGAAGGGTGGTGAGAGGATGGAGGAAATGTGAATGAAGGAATACGTGAAGGAATATGGTGAATGGATAGTAGAGGTTACGATTTAGGCACGTGGAATGGAAGAATTTTTTTAGAAGAAGATGAAGTGGAAGCCTTTGGAAGCTTGAATGTCAACTTCACTTGTTTCTCAACATCAGACTCATTCAAGAGAGACTTTGGAATCCATATAGCCATAGGCTTTTCATTTCCTTTTTATGGTTTAGAGAGAATATCTTCAATGATGGATTTTGGAACCCATACTTGTCTTGTAGTTTTCTTCTTAGATATCTCTTTTGACTTTATGCCTCCATGTTGTTTAGAGGAGACATGGTGATCTTCTTTTTTTGATGGATTCTTGTATTGCTTATTTTTCTTGTATTGAACATTCAAGTTACTTCCAAAAGACTTGGGACTTGTGGAAGAAGGAGGATATGTCTGGTTTAGATGGGTGGGTGGATGAAAAGGATTCAAGGGTATGCATCTATGTTGATCTTGAGGAAATATAGGAGATGGAGGGATGTAAGGACCCAAGATGGATAATGAATTAGGAGAGTTAGGAGGGGAAAGTGAAGGGACATAAGGGCCCAAAAGGAAGGAAGGCGTGAAGCCCTTAGTATTGGTGGAGGAGGTCCAAGGATGGACATGGAAGATACAAAAGGATAATCAATAGGTACATCAACATCTATATGACAACCAAGGACATCAACATCTTTAGATTGAGCATTAGGATTTGCAATAGGATCATGAACATCTTGAATAGGAGCAACTTCTTTGATAGGATTGTTCAGAGCTTGAAAAGACTTAGGAAGAGTAGAAAGTGGAAGCGAACATGGAGTGGTAGAACAATAAGATGGAAGACTTTGGTCTTGACAAGGAGCTTTGGATAGCATAAGCGTATAATTTTTCTCTTGATTTTCAATAGGCTTAACATTGGAAGTAACAAAACTATTTTTAATAACCTTAATAGAAGTATCATCTTTGGAAAGCACAATTGTAGTAAGGTTATTTTGATAGTCATTAAGCTCAACAGTGTAAGTAGTAGCTTGATCTTGCTTAGGAGAAGACTTAAGACATGGTGGAATGAATGAGAAAGGATGCGTAGGATCAAAAGAACCATGAAATGGATAAGAGACATCATGAAAAGGATTGGATGACATGGAGGGTTCTTGATCTTGATCTTTCTTTATGTTCTTTTCTATATCATTTTTATAGTCCTCTTGACATGGAGCCACTTCTAAGGACAAGGAAGCATGTTGGAATTGTATGGAAGACTTTGGAAGAGATGGTGAAGGACTAGCTAAAGTAGGCATTATAGCGTATAAATGCTTAGGCTCTTTAGGTTTAGCATTATTAAAAGCATTTGTAGCCAAGTGAAGGTTAGCTTGAGTTTCCTTAAGAGGTAGCCCTTGAGGACAACTATAGGGAACCGCATGAAAAGTATTAGGACCTTTGTTGGATGAAAGATTTGTGAAAGATTTGAAAGAATTTGAAGCTTTAGGAAATGTATGGGTATTGGAGGAAGTAGAGGATGGAAGGGAACCATCACAAGATAAAGGTCCTATTATCACTATTTAAGAATTTTCAGGCTCCGCGTCACCTTTCCTTTGAAATTTTCCAAGTTCCTCACTCATTAGCCCTTCTGCGTCTCCAAGCCCTAGTTCCCCTTTTCCTATTTCTTTTCTTGCATTGCTTTTTGGTTCACTAAAGATCCGCTAATTCGCATGTGCCTTTTAAAAATCTTCAAGTCCTATGTGTGTGATTAGGAAAAGTTGTGGTCCCCCTCTGTTCTTTTTCCTTTTTCTTAGCCTAAGTCTGGGTCGCATTTTTCTTAAAATCCATTTTGAAATAAGTGGCTGTCGTTACACCGCAAGACCCCGGGTGTCAGAGTTTTCTGACACACGATTTAGCGACATGTTGCCACCTGTCTCATAGGTGGGCCCGACTGGATAAAGAGTTTGCAGACTTTAAAGAGTGAAACAAATCTACGGTGGTCATTATACCACTGAGACAAGATGCCCACTTGTTAACTTTGCGAAATAGCGATGGCCGTCGGATCTTTTCTTTATCTGAAAGAGCTCGGTGGGTCCTTTGCGTGCCAGGTCATTTTCATCTATTTAATTTTCATTGGTTCTCAGAGGGCCAGGTGGTGGTTGACGTGTTTTTAAAAAAAGGCAGTGATGATAGTCAGAAGGGGACCCGCCTGCATGTCAACGTGGAGTAGTCTGATTTGATCGCCAGAAGGGTGATGTGTTTTATTGTGGGGTCATATGTTTCAAAGGGTTAATTCTCGGTTTGATTGAATGGTTCTTGTTATACCGTTGATCAAAGATGCGAGGATGTTACGATCGCAGTATAGTGATGACCGTCCGATCCTTTCAAAAGCTTAAGTAGGAAGTGGGCCCTAATTGCGCCAGCTCTTTTTGATGTGTTTCTTTCTTATTGGCTGGGTACCAGTTATGATTTGACTGTTTTCAAAAGTGCCCGGAGTTGAGAAAGAAAAGGAACTGGGTCAACTTGTCAGCCTTTTGCAGCGTGGCATTTTTTGATTCGATACTTGCCGGGTGATCTGTCTCGCTGGGTCCTTCATCTCTCAAATGGTTAAAGCACTGCAAGATCTAATGGTTGTCATTAAACCGTTGAGATGAGATGCTCAAGTTTTAAGTTCACAGTTTAGCGATAGCCATTGATTTGAAAAGGAAATGGAAGTTGTTTTGTGGGTCCTCTGCGCCAGTGTATTGATGGTGTGGTCCTTTTTGATTGGCCATGGGTGAAGTTGATGTGTAAAGGGATACCACTCATATTGTGATGATCTTAAGGAATTAATTTCTGCACATGCTAATTTGAAATGTTCTCGTTGGTTGAGAACTGGCCTGCGAAGGGGTTTGGTAAGGTTTTGCTGATAAATTGATGACCGTCCGATGCGCCGTAATAGAAACACATCAACGGCTGAAATTTAAATTTTTCTCTTATTTAACGTTTTCACATCCTGTGAGTGTTAGGGCCGCTAGCTTCAGTAATGGTGAAATTAATTTGTTACGTGTAGAGGAATTGATGCAGTTGGCAACATTATATACCAGGATTTGATTGTTGTTTTCCTCACTATTCTCATTGGTTTCCTGGTGATTTATTTTCTTCACGCAGTGGTTGAAAGTATAGGTTTTTTTGGGTGCCTGGTAGGTTTATCTGGTTTTCAAGTCATTTGAAATTTGTAAAACTTTGAAAGTTCTTCTTTCCTATTATCAATTGATTTTGTTTAAAAGGATTTTCTTGGGAGTCCATAAGTTGATAATAGGCCCTAGTTTCAAAATGTCACCCAAAAGAAATTTGTCTGGTCAGACAGAGTATAGCAAAAGAGGAATTTTTGAAGATTTGATGCAGTTGCTCCCACATTCCGACAATGAGGCACAAAGAGTGAAGGAGCTTACTCCAAGGAATCCTAGGGATTCAGTAGCGGAAGGACTTTATGATAGAGGAAATTGGATGAGGGATGCCAGCGTAGGTGAGAAAGATAATGGTCTTGCTTTGTTTAGGGAAGCTTTTTCATAGAGAAATGCATGCACCCCTTTGAGCAATGTGTGGCAATTTGATATCGGGAGATTGGTGTGCCCTGGTGTTTTCATGGATGCCGAATTGTTAATACAAATTGCAAAGTGCTATGATCCTGTGATGAGATGTGTCAAGGATATTAATGGCAGAAACCTAATTAGCATCACTGAGGATGAAATTAGGGAGGTTTTTTCACTAAATGACCCATCTGTGGGATTGGAGAAGATAGACTTCAATGAGTTCACGGAGATTTATGAAGCACAAAAGGACTATTTGAGATCTGGACCTTTGAGGTAGTTTTTAGGGCAGATTGGATCTGTGTGTGTTGTTAGTCCAAGCACACCCGAACCTTTCAGGTTGGATCTTTTTAGCAGCAAGGCTCAGGAGGTTTACAGGTCTTTGACCTTGATTATGGGACATGATGTGGCAACCCATATGCCCATCCCATATATGTTCATGATGGTACAATCTCTGCATCCTCAGCTCGCATTAATTTTTGATTTTGCATCCCACCTAGCTGATTTGATTCATGAAGGACTGATAGGAATTAAGAATATGAAGGTTTCTAGACCTTTCGGATGGTACTCCATGCTCATGCATATGTTTTTGTTTAAAGGTGAGAATTTCTTCAGTACGATAGTGAATATTGAGAAAGAGAGATATGGAGAAACCCTCACTCTACAGCTATGGACTACGACCCTCTCATGGGATAGAATTGATGCTAGTTATATTGCCTTTGATAGAGATTTTGCATCAAGGCTTAGGTCAATTTTGTTTTTTGATAATCCAAGGATTCCTACAGAGTTACTGAGACTGATTAGGCCTATGCAATATTGTCAGGACATTACCATTGTCCACAATTTTGGAGATATAATTTTGTATCCAGTTTCCACAGTGTTCAGAGTATATGGTAGCAAGGTAGCACCCTCTGTTCTACCATATCAGGTCCCATTGAAATTAGGATATGGTGAGATCATCAGGTAGATTGGAAATTTATAGGAGACCACTCTCACTGGTAAGGGAAGGGGAACCTTTTTCCCAGATGTAACTATAGCACATCAGTATGTGATCACAAAGGGAGGATGGGTACACTTGCATAAGGTCTTACAACCTTATAGGATGCCTAAAGAAATGGTGAGGTGTGTAGATACAGAGGGTTTCCTCTCAGGAATGTTCAAAGATAAAGTAAGGTGTGCTCTTATTGAGCACCAATTTAATTTTCCAGAAGATATCATAAGAAATGAGTTTGATCTTCAAACTCAAGAGATTAAGAAAGAAAAGTGGGTAATCTATAGCAAGTCTATAGATTTTATTAAAAATTTTGATAAGACTTATGACCCTTTGGTTAGTTTTGAACCATGGGCTAGAAAGATTAATGCCCTTATGGAAAATTTTGAGGGACTCATGAGTGTTGTAAATGAGAAGAGGGCATATGTGAGCAATATAGATCTAGAAAAGGCTAGTCAAATTTTGAGCCAGCCTAAATATATGAAGTTGACTCCTAAGGGGGTTTACACAATACAGAAAAAGAGTGGATACACTCTCTTATTGTCCTCACAACAGGGAAGTGAGGATGCTCCTTCCACTTCAAGAGGGAAGAGGCCAATTGGTGACCTAGCAGCATAAGCACCTTCCCCACAGAGATAGAGACAAGAAGAAGAAAGACCGTTAGAGGAGATTTACTCTCCTTCTCAATCCCCTATCCGGTTGGATGAGCATGGAGTGGCCGAACAGCTGGTACAGTTGAGAAATGAGGGAAACCTTTTTGTTTCCAATGAGGATTTGCAGGAGGGAATGCTGGAGGCACCAAAGGATGTTTCCATGGATCTAACAAGTGAAGAATTTGAGGGTAAAGAAGTAGACCCTATTTTAAAACAAGCAAGTGACTCTTTCCTTGCTGATGATAAATTTGTCAAGACTAGGGCATTCTCTCAGTTTCTTTGGAGAATGAAAATTAGACAATTTAAAGAGATTTGTGAGAAGAAGCAAGAGGAGTTCCCTGGAAAGGATATAAAGGAAATAGAGGAAGAAACCAAGGCAAAAATGACTAGACAATTTGAAAAAGTTACTCCAGAAGAAGGGAGGGCCATGGTTCATACAACAGGGATTTTAATCTTGCCAGAATGGGACATTGCTGATGCAATTGTCTTTGATCAGGTGAGGAGGAGCAAAGTGAAGAACTTAGCTATAGCAGAGCAAGCGAAAGAGGCAGCTAAGAGGATTGCTTTTTCTGAAGATCATGCTGCTCTAGTTATGTGGTCTTTAGATAAATACAAGAATAAAGGGAAGAGAGGTGATTTCTCTACAGGGTATACAGGGAGCCTAGTGGTTCAGAGAGTAGGAGAAACATTAGGTGTAGAGGCATCAAACTTGATCCTTAAGACAGCCAAATTTAATGTCAGTGTGGCAGAAAAGGATGCTAGGGAAAAGGAAGAGCTTAGGCTCAAATTTGAAATGGTCCTGAAATCTTACAATGAGCTTAAAGTTGAGCTAATTCAAAAGGACAAATTGATTGCCCAGTTATCAGGGCCACTGGATCGAAGATCTCCTCAATTAACTATTTCTGATTAGCCTACAGTGGTTTCATCTTCAAGCCCAATAATTGAATTTCCACCCTCACCACTCCCAAAAATAGATTTGGATGCAAGGGTTGCTTGGGAGAAGCTGAAGTTGACAGAGGAAGCAAATAAGTTGAGGGAGATCAGGGTACAGTTAGAAAGGGAAAGAGATGAAAATGCAAAGGCTACAGCTTTGGTAAATCAGAAATATGAGGAAAAAATAGTGGGGGCAATCATGGAATTTGTAGTAGATTTAAAGCCCTCTATTATACATAGCCATATGGATAAGTTGATTTCTTTACTTAAAGTTTTTAATAAAGAGAAAGATGAAATGGCCCCAGTTTTGAAAAGATGGATTGAAAGGTCTCCCAATGTAAAACTATTCTGTATGCTATCTAAGGGACAGGAGAACCCGGATCCTTTAATAAAGCCATTACATCAAATTGTAAAGAGATTTGTGCAATTTAACATTTTTATGGATAATTTTATCAGAAGATCGAGTATGTTGAGAGTTGAATTAATGCTTTCAAGTTATGAACTGGTGCCTCCCATTTTCATAGACAAGGGAGAATTTAAAGAAGCTTATCAGTGGAGGGAGGAGTTAGATGGACTCCTCACAGAGTGAGTCACTAATATTTTGAGTAATAAGGCTTCTTTTAGTGGCACGATTAAGATGCTAATAAATGCCAAATTGATGTTTGACACCTTGCAGCAGAAAATCACAAAAATCATAAGTGAATGGGAACAGTGGTATACTAAGAAGGATGAATTTGTCAGGTTTGAGTTCCCAAGTGAAGAGGTGTATAATAAATGGAGATACCAGTACATACCAGCTGTAGAGAGTGCTGACACACCGCCAACTTCATAAAATGTATCATGGCGGTCAATTTTGCGTCATAGAGGTGGTTGAGATATGAGGAAGCATTCATTGAAAAAGGGACAGTAAATATTGCAGACCAGATTTGATGATAGCAAGCAAAGGACAACATTAAAGATATGAAGGAGGTCCGCACAGCTACAACTTCCTCACCAACCGGACCAAGTGTATTTATTGTAAATTTTGTAGTTGTTGTAGAGTTTTAGGGTTGATATTTTGTAAACCCTAGAATGACCGGAAGCTTATTGCATCTCCTTGTATATAAAAGGATTTTCCACGGTCATTCTAGGTATTGAGAGTCTAGGTGAAAAAGACAAGAAAAGAAGTTCTGAAACCCTAACCTCAGTCGAGGGTTGTAAAATATATCATTTTATCAGGAAAAAAGAGAAGATATACAGGCTGACGCCATTATCCAGCAAGTTTTTTATTCAGAACATAATGTATGCAAATGATCAAGGTTATACTTAATACAAATCTCAAACCTTTCCTCTCCATTGTGTTTATTCTATGAATCTTTAAGCTTTTGTAGGTTTATATGTATGTATTTCGCTCTGAGTTTTGACCTAGGGTTGGATTAAATATTACTCAAAGTAAGATATGTGTTCATTGAATTCACATAAGGATTATCTGCAAGTAGGGATGATTTCAGATATCTGTATTTATGTTTTAAAACCAGTTGTTCTCACAGGTTATATTTGTATCCTTTCTATTTTCTAATGCTTTGCCCAATGGATAAGACACTAGCCTGTATTACCCTATCTTTATTCTGAGAAAGTGATTCAGACTTTATAAGCTCAAATCATTTAATCATTACCAGTAATTTTACTTTCATTTACATTTATGTATTATCCTACCTAATGATGGAGGATCAATGAACAATAGGTTGTTGTTTAGTATTCTCTCATTCACTTTATCTATTGAAAGATCCAATAAAGAAACAAGGGGCAGAGTTAAAACTATCAGTTAAAAGTCAAATACTATTGGATCAGGTGCACCCGCCTTGGTTTTACAGAGCCAGAAGTAGAAGAGGGAATATCCATCCCTATAGTTGGTCTAGTTTCCTATAGATTGCTCACATTTGGAACTAACCAATCCTTAATATCCATCGTAGGCATATTGGTGTCTCTTTGAGTGTAAACTCCTTTCCAAGAACCAACAAAATGGTGACTCTGTTGGGGACATATTAAGTAAATCTTGAATAACGCGGGTACGAGTAGAGCTAGACTCCGGCCGGCTTATCATCTATCTAGTGGTTCCCATTAAAAGAATATAAGAGTCAATTTTCTAAGAAAGTCTCAAATTATCTCACACTGTGTGGGTGGCGACTCTGAGTATCTCTATAACCAGTACTTTATAGTTTTTAGTTATGAGTTTTAAGAAAACAAGGTCTTATAGTAGGGAACACCCTGAGGAATGTTTGCAAGGTAGGCTTCCGGTTATTTCTAGAAAAAACTAGGCTAAGAAAGATAAAGGTACTAGTGATATGTCTATGACTTAGAGACAGAGAAGGAATCCTGGAAGACACACTTTTCCTCCTCCTAGTCAAGAAGGAAATGCCTCAGAATATGAGGAGGCAGTTGACTTAGGACTTAATCAGTATGAAGATTATTACTCCCCTACAGAGGAAGAGGGTGGAGCAATATCCTAGAATACAAGAGTGAATCCACAAAGGCAGGGAAGGGAAGGAAGGTCTAGGAGTAAAAGTAGAAGTGGTCAAGATTTTCTTCCTCCTTTCACCCTTGGTTCTTCAGTACCACAGGGCCTTCAGGAGCCTCAGGGTCAGCAAGAAAATTTTCAAGCACGACAGAATGAATCTGAAACAACTCTACCTGATTTTGAAGAAATATTTGAGGAAGTTTATGAACTAGAAAGAACGATTCATGAACAAGTAGCTATTAGAGAAAAAAGGGATAGGGACAAGGAAGAAAGAATTAGACAAGCTATGATAAGAGCTGAGCAGTTGAAAAGACAACTGTTAGATTTAGAAGCTATAAACTATGTGCCCATCCCTGAACAGATAGATGAATAGCCTGTTCTTTACAAAAGCTTTGAAGCTAGGGTTCCAAAGGATAAGGGGAAACAAAAGAAGATAGGTATTTCAATCAATGAGCCTATCAATCCTTGGGAAAATTTTGACCAATCTTTAAGACTTGAAGCAGATTTGGAGAAAGCCAAAAGGGAGCAGGAGTTGTTAGCTAAGCAACTAGAAAAGGCAGAATTAGAAGCTTCAGCACTAGAAATGAGGAGGAAAATTGATTTTCTTAAAAGATCTGCAGGACCCACAAATTTCACCAACCCTAATAGAACACAAGGGAATATTACTGAGAACACAGGTGGTGCTCCCCCACCAAACAGTCCTAAGATCCTTGCTGCTGCAAATACTAATGCATCAACCTCTCAGGGTGTTGGCTTTCTAAATAATGGGATTATTCATGAGAGATGTAACAAGTTGGTTTTCAATGGTATCCCTGGTTATCCTAACCCCTTTCCTAAAGAAATCAGAAAAAAACTTCCTAAGTTTACAGGAAGTAATGTTGTAACCTGTGAAGAACATTTGAAAAAATTCATTGATGTAATTGATGATTACAATATTGTGCCTGATGATGTCATAATGAAATTATTTGTACAATCTCTATCAGAGGACTCCAAGGATTGGTTTAGGGCTCTGCCACATGGGAGCATTGGTTCATGGGAGTAGCTTCAGCATTATTTTAAGGAGCAATATGGTGATAAGACACATGAAGGCTTTATGCTGAATGAATTTAATAACATAAAAAAGAATTACAATGAGGATGTTGTTGAATTCAATGTCAGATTTCAAAAGGCCATGCACAAATTATTGCAGGTTATCAGATTAGATGACAGAGTATGCCTTGTCACATATTTAAATGTCTTTGATTCAAAGATGGGCTACCTATTGAGGGATAAAAATCCAAGAAGTCTGGTTGAAGCTTATAAGTTAGCTGTCAATATAGAGAGCAACTGCAGGATTTCAGGGAAGTTGGGAAGGAGTGAAGATGATAAATCACCTCTATTAAATAGGAAGGACCAGGGAAAGCCCCAAGGTGTCAAACTTAAAGATGATGAAAGCTTGAAGCAAATCCTTAAAGCAATCAAAGATCTAAAGCCCGGTGAAAATAGAGGCAATAAAGCTGCAGGAGGAGATAGACCCCCTTTTAATAATTTCAACAAATTACCAAGGATGCAGAATTTCCCTTATAACACTCAATTCAAGGATGGGAAGCCTATCCTTCCTGAAAGAAGGGACAGACTAAATGATAGGACCCCTAATCCATTGCAAAGAAATTCTTTGAACGTAGTGGAAGAAGTCCCATGGTGCATCGTTTGTCAGTTGCCACATGATTCTGATTATTGTGCTATATCCCAGAATGTATCTCCTCAAGAAGGACAAGAGTGCAATGAAGAGCATCCTTATGATGATCAGGGATGTGGAATGTTTTCTTCTCATGTTTTAGAAGAGATGGACTCTGCTGAGGAAGATGAAAATCAAGATGTCTTTTTGTCCCAAACTAGAAATGAGTCATATCATCAGCAAGTTCTTTCAGATGATGATAACTGTGACTCTGATAACATTCAGTGTAATGTTCAAAAAAGTGACTCAGTAATTTCCTTGAGAAGGCCTTCTGATGAGGAGATTGCTGTGATAACAGCTAATTTAGTTACAAAGGCAAATTATAATTTAAGGAACAGAGTTGTGGGCAATTCAGATCCCAAGCCTGCTGGCATTTTTGTGAAAAAGGTTTCACAAGAAAAGATTAGGGATTTGCCTCATATTGATAAGGTTAAGGTAAAGAGGAATGTTAAACCCAATATTGTGTACAAGGTAAAAACAAAGCTAGCAGCTGAGGTACCACTAGCTATACAAAATAAAGATAAAACTCAAGCTGGTATACCTGCAGAGATACCCATTCAAGACACTGATAGCAAGGGTGAGGATCTAAAACCGGAGGCAGCCGATTCAGAATATCTTCCAGTTGATATGAATAGGTTATTGTCTCAAATCACTATAAAAGTTCCATTATTGGAGATGATGAGAATAGATGAACATAAGAAGAAGGCTTTGAAATGGGTACAAAGCATAGAACATGTTCATCCTCAAAGAACAGAAATAACTGAGAAGCAGGTAGCAGTGGTAAATGATGAAGATGAGAATTATAGTGAGGAAATTGTTTCTGAAATCCCTCAGATCTATTTAGACACGAACATTGTCAGTAGTGCAGTAGGGTCAGTTGATCCCTTCTTCTTGACTTTGCAAATAAATGGAAAATTGCTAAAAAATTGCATGATTGATTCTGGAGCATCGAATACTGTTATGCCAACTGAGATCATGAAATCTTCAGGGTTGAAAGTGGATTCGCCCTATGGTAGATGCCAAACAATGGATTCAAGAGAAGTGCCAATTGTTAGTACCATTAAAGCCTTGCCTTATAGGTTGGCTGCTTATCCCAACAAATTATTGACTATGAGTGTTTTAGTGGTTGATATTCCTCCTCAGTATGGGATGCTATTGTCAATAAAATGGAGTGCATCTATGGGAGGAAGCATATAGTGTGATTTATCATTTTCCACTTTCAATTTTGAAGGGGAAAGTATCAAGGTCACCAGAGAATCTAGGACTCCACATATGATTGAAGAAGAGGAACAAGATAACATGAATTGTTTTCTTGATACTGATATGAATGCTTTCAAAATCCATTGTGAAGGTGTTGACACTGCCTATAAGTCAGAAAGTCAAGAAGTATGGAGTCACCTTGACAGTCTTTGGACCATGTATTTTGACGGAGCAAGTAGCAAAGAAAGGTCTGGAGCCGGAATACTGCTCATATCTCCTAATGGTAAAACCTTCAAGTTCTCATTTTCTTTATTGTTTGTATGCACGAATAATGTGGCTGAGTATGAGGCCCTGTTAATTGGTTTGAGATTGGCATCAAGACATGGCATAAAATTTTTAAAAGTAGTGGGTGACTCTGAATTGGTTGTATCCCAAATACGATCAAAGTATGCTTCTAAGAATTAGAGGTTGAAACAATATAGGAATGCTGTGTGGGATGAGATTGAGAGCTTTACTTCTTTTAATATCTGTTGGATGGAAAGAAGTTGTAATAGAATGGCTGACTTATTAGCTAATATAGCCCTCAGACCAGAGGATGCTACCTTTGTAGATGTCTCAAAAGTTGAGGTACAGACCAGGCCCTCTATCCCTGACAATTTAGATAACTGGCAGGTTTTCTCTGATGACAATGATATATTAAGATTTCTCCATTGTGAGTCTCACTTTGGTGACAAAGAAATGGATTTTAGTTCTTATGTTAATACAGTAAATGGCAAGGATGTTGTTTTTGGGGAAGAAGTGTTGCAATTGAAATCAAATAGAGTTCCTAAAGGATTGGTTGCTCTTGAAAGAGCATTTGACAACAAGGACAAAATCTTCCATGCTAATTTTGCTAAAACTGATGAGCTGGAAGAAATAAATTTGGGCACAGAAATGGCCCCTAGGAAAGTTTATATAGGCAGATCTTTATCCCCAAAAATCAGAAAGAATTTGATTAGTCTCCTTAGAAGATTTAGGCATGTTTTTGCCTGGTCTTATGAAGATCTTAAGGCCTATAGGGAGGACCTTTTTCAGCATGAGATTCCCCTCAAGGAAGGCACAAAACCTTTTAGACAAAAATTAAGACCTGTTAATCCTACTTTAGCACCCAAAATGCAGAGTGAACTCAAAAGGATGATAGATGCTGGAATAATTGAACCTATTAGGCATTCCACTTGGGTTTCAAATCTGGTGCCAGTAAGGAAGAAAAATGGTGATATCAGGTTATGTGTAGACTTTAGGAATCTAAATATAAACTCTTTGAAGGATAACTATGGGTTACCTAATATGGAGAACATGTTGCAAAAGGTCACTGGGTCAGAATTAATGTCCATGATGGATGGGTTTTCTGGTTACAATCAAGTTATGGTGAGGGATAGAGAGCAGTTCAAGACTGCATTTATGACTCCATGGGGAACATATGTTTATGTAAGAATGCCTTTTGGGTTGACAAATGCTGGTGCCACTTTTCAAAGGGCTATGGATGTAGCCTTTGCAGATTTTATTGATAAATTTATGGTGGTCTACCAGGATGATTTGATAGCTTTCTCGGCCAAGGAAGAACAACATTGCCAACACCTTGAAAATATTTTTACTAAAGCATTAGAGTATGGTGTATCCCTAAATCCAAAAAAGTGTGCTTTTGGTGTGACAAAAGGGAAGTTGCTTGGGCACATTGTTTCAAAGGATGGTGTGAGGATAGATCCTGAAAGAGTTGAGGCTATTGATAAGTTAACTTTACCAAAAAATGTTAAAGGGATTCAATCCTTTTTAGGATAGGTTAACTTCCTAAGAAGATTTATAACAAATTTCACTGAAATTAGCATTCCTATATCCAAAATGTTAAAGAAAGGAGCAAAAATTGAATGGAATGCTGAAGCAGTTCAGGCTTTCAATGACATCAAAAGGGCCATAAAGCATGCCCCAGTCTTAAAAACACCAGATTATAGCAAACCAATGTAGATTTTCTCTTTTGCATCTGCTCACACTATTGCTGCAGTACTATTACAAAAAAATGCTGAGGGTTTTGAACAACCCATTTCCTTCTTTAGCAAAACCTTACAAGCAGCAGAATTGAATTATGACATTATTGAAAAACAAGCTTATGCTTTGGTCAAGGCCATCAAGACATTTAGGTGTTACTTGGTGGGGGCTACAGTAGCTGATTATGTACCAAGTGCTGCAGTCAAGGATATCTTAGTCCAACAGGAGGTCTCAGGGAGAAGATGTAGGTGGATTAATAGAATTCAAGAGTTCAACATTGATATCCATATTACAAAATTGGTAAGAGGGTTAGGCCTAGCAAAATTGATGGCCCAAAGTAACCTAAGTGAAAACCAAATAAATATGTTAGAAGAAGATCAGAGACCTTATGTATGCAACATGGATTGCTGTCAATGGTACAAAGATATTGTTAAATACTTACAAAAGATGATTTTACCCCTTGAGATGGATGATAATAAGAAAAGAACTATTAAACTTCAGTCAATAAGATATGCAATTATAAAAGGTGAGCTTTGGTGGAGGAGTAATGAGGGTGTTTTACTTAGGTATGTAGATCAAGAAAGAGCTGAGCTTTTGATGCAAGATATGCACAGGGGAGTCTGTGGAGGACATTATATGGCTAAAACTACAGCTCACAAGATCATTAGGGCAAGTTTTTGGTGGCCTACACTTTTCAAGGATGCCCATCAGTTTGTCAAGAAATGTGATCCATGCCAAAGATTTTCAGGTAAGGTAAAATTCAGTGGGAATGTTCCACTTAAACCAGTTTCTGTTCAGGCTCCTTTTTAGAAGTGGGGTATTGATTTCATTGGAGAGATCCCTAGTAGGTCTAGTGGTGGACATTCTTAAATCTTGGTGGCAACTGATTATTTCACTAAGTGGGTTGAAGCAATCCCTACAAGAAGGGAGACTAGTAAAGTAGTGACAGATTTCATGATGCAAAATATTTTGACCAGGTTTGGTTGCCCAGAAACTATGGTAGTGGATAATGCATTGTGTTTCAGGTCAGAGGAGTTTGTTGATTTCTGTGGAAGCAATGGTATCAAAATCTCATATTCTTCTGCTTACCACCCACAAGGCAATGGCCAGGCAGAATCTAGTATTAAAAGCTTGATCAAGATTTTAAAAAGGGTTTTGGATAGGAACAAGAGAGCCTGGGATTCAAAATTATTACAAGCTCTATGGGCTGACAGGGTTACGGTAAAGAAGGCTATAGGGTGCGCCCCTTTTGACTTAATATATGGGATTAATGCTAGATTGCCTCAAAATAATTTGCTACAGATGTACCAGTTCATTCAGGCTTATGACGATGATGTAGATGAAGACATGGCAATCAAGATGAATGATTTGATTCAACTAAATGAGTTAAGGGTTGACACACATAATAAAAATGAAAAGGTTCAAGCCCAGTGCAAAGTCTTGTATGACAAACGGACTACTCAAAAGTTTTTTATAGAAGGAGATATGGTATTAATGTGGAATGCACGGTTTGAAGATAAGGGCAAACATGGAAAATTTGACCCCATTTGGTTAGGGCCTTTTGTCGTTAAAGGAAACTGGGGGGCGAATTCTTATCTTTTGACAAATATGTTGGGTGAACCTCTTGACTTACCGGTTCATGCCCAATTCTTGAAGTCTTTTTTTTCCTAAGGTTAGTTTTTTCCTGTGCGTGGTGTCGTTGTAAATTTTTTACATAAGTTTCCTGCTTTTCGGTCAGGGTTTTGTTCTGGTCTGCTATACCAAGAGTTTCTAGTTTCTCAATGTACCTGCAGGAGATACTTGTCCCCAAGCATGAGCCACTGTTATCACTATTTAAGAATTTTCAGGCTCCGCGTCACCTTTCATTTGAAATTTTCTAGGTTCCTCACTCATTAGCCCTTCTGCGTCTCCAAGCCCTAGTTCCCCTTTTCCTATTTCTTTTCTCGCGTTGCTTTTTGGTTCACTAAAGCTCCGCTAATTTGCATGTGCCTTTTAAAAATCTTCAAGTCCTATGTGTGCGATTAGGAAAAGTTGTGGTCCCCCTCTGTTCTTTTTCCTTTTTCTTAGCCTAAGTCTGGGTCACATTTTTCTTAAAATCCATTTTGAAATAAGTGGCTGTCGTTACACTGCAAGACCCCGAGTGTCAAAGTTTTCTGACACGCAATTTAGCGACATGTTGCCACCTATCTCATAGGCGGGCCCGACTAGATAAAGAGTTTGCAGACTTTAAAGAGCAAAACAAATCTACAGTGGTTGTTATACCACTGAGACAAGATGCCCGCTTGTTAACTTTGTGAAATAGCGATGGCCATTGGATCTTTTCTTTATCTGAAAGAGCTCGGTGGGTCCTTTGCGTGCCAGGTCATTTTCATATGTTTAAATTTCATTAGTTCTCAGAGGGCCAGGTGGCGGTTGACGTGTTTTTTAAAAAAGGCAGTGATGATAGTCAGAAGGGGACCCGCTTGCATGTCAACGTGGAGTAGTCTGATTTGATTGCCAGAAGGGTGATGTGTTTTATTGTGGGGTCATATGTTTCAAAGGGTTAATTCTCAATTTCATCGAACGGTTCTCATTATACCGTTGACCAAAGATGCGAGGATGTTACGATTGTGGTATAGCGATGACCGTCTGATCCTTTCAAAAGCTTAAGTAGGAAGTGGGCCTTGATTACGCCAGCTCTTTTTGATGTGTTTATTTCTTATTAGCTGGGTACCAGTTATGATTTGACTATTTTCAAAAGTGCCTGGAGTTGAGAAAGAAAAGGAATTGGGTCCACTTGTCAGCCTTTTGCAGCGTGGCATTTTTTGATTCGATACTTGCCAGGTGATCTGTCTCGCTGGGTCCTTTGTCTCTCAAATGGTTAAAGCACTGCAAGATCTAACGGTTGTCGTTAAACCGTTGAGATGAGATGCTCGAGTTTTAAGTTCACAATTTAGCGACAGCCGTTGATTTGAAAAGGAGATGGAAGTTGTTCTGTGGGTCCTCTGCGCCAGTGTATTGATGGTGTGGTCCTTTTTGATTGGCCGTGGGTGAAGTTGACGTGTAAAGGGATACCATTCAGATTGTGATGATCTTAAGGAATTAATTTCTGCACATGCTAATTTGAAATGTTCTCGTTGGTCGAGAACTGGCCTGCGAAGGGGTTTGGTAAGGTTTTGCTGATAAATTGACGATCGTCTGATGCGCCGTAATAGAAACACATCAATGGCTAAAATTTAAATTTTTCTCTTATTTGACGTTTTCACGTCCTGTGAGTGTTAGGGCCGCCAGCTTCAGTAATGGTGAAATTAATTTGTTACGTGTAGAGGAATTGATGTAGTTGGCAAGATTATATACCAGGATTTGATTGTTGTTTTCCTCACTATTCTCATTGGTTTCCTGGCAATTTATTTTCTTCACGCAGTGGTTGAAAGTATAGGTTTTTTCGGGTGCCTGGTAGGTTTATCTGGTTTTCAAGTCATTTGAAATTTGTAAAACTTTGAAAGTTCTTCTTTCCTATTATCAATTGATTTTGTTTAAAAGGATTTTCTTGGGAGTCCATAAGTTGATAATAGGCCCTAGTTTCAAAATGTCACCCAAAAGAAATTTGTCTAGTCAGACAGAGTATAGAAAAATAGGAATTTTTGAAGATTTGATGCAGTTGCTCCCACATTCCGACAACGGGGCACAAAGAGTGAAGGAGCTTACTCCAAGGCATCCTAGGGATTCAGTAGTGGAAGGACTATATGATAGAGGAAATTGGATGAGGGATGCCAGCGTAGGTGAGAAAGATAATGGTCTTGCTTTGTTAAGGGAAGCTTTTTCACAGAGAAATGCATACGCCCCTTTGAGCAACGTGTGGCAATTTGATATCGGGAGATTCATGTGCCCTGGTGTTTTCATGGATGCCAAATTGTTAATACAAATTGCAAAGTGCTATGATCCTGTGATGAGATGTGTCAAGGATATTAATGGCAGAAACCTAATAAGCATCACTGAGGATGAAATTAGGGAGGTTTTTTCACTAAATGACCCATCTGTGGGATTGGAGAAGATAGACTTCAATGAGTTCATGGAGATTTATGAAGCACAAAAGGACTATTTGAGATCTGGACCTTTGAGGCAGTTTTTAGGGCAGATTGGATCTGTGTGTGTTGTTAGTCCAAGCACACCCGAACCTTTCAGGTTGGATCTTTTTAGCAGCAAGGCTCAGGAGGTTTACAGGTCTTTGACCTTGATTATGGGACATGATGTGGAAACCCATATGCCCATCCCATACATGTTCATGATGGTACAATCTCTGCATCCTCAACTCACATTAATTTTTGATTTTGCATCCCACCTAGCTGATTTGATTCATGAAGGACTGATAGGAATTAAGAATATGAAGGTTTCTAGACCTTTTGGATGATACTCCATGCTCATGCATATGTTTTTGTTTAAAGGTGAGAATTTATTCAGTACGACAGTGAATATTGAGAAAGAGAGATATGGAGAAACCCTCACTGTACAGCTATGGACTACGGCCCTATCATGGGATAGAATTGATGCTAGTTATATTGCCTTTGATAGAGATTTTGCATCAAGGCTTAGGTCAATTTTGTTTTTTGATAATCCAAGGATTCCTACAGAGTTACTGAGACTGATTAGGCCTATGCAATATTGTCAGGACATTACCATTGTCCACAATTTTGGAGATATAATTTTGTATCCAGTTTCCACAGTGTTCAGAGTATATGGTAGCAAGGTAGCACCCTCTGTTCTACCATATCAGGTCCCATTGAAATTAGGATATGCTGAGATCGTCAGGCAGATTGGAAATTTACAGGAGACCACTCTCACTGGTAAGGGAAGGGGAACCTTTTTCCCAGATGTAACTATAGCACATCAGTATGTGATCACAATGGGAAGATGGGTACACTTGCATAAGGTCTTACAACCTTATAGGATGCCTAAAGCAGTGGTGAGGTGTGCAGATACAGAGGGTTTCCTCTCAGGAATGTTCAAAGATAAAGTAAGTTGTGCTCTTATTGAGCAACAATTTAATTTTCTAGAAGATATCATAAGAAATGAGTTTGATCTTCAAACTCAAGAGATTAAGAAAGAAAAGTGGGTAATCTATTGCAAGTCTATAGATTTTATTAAAAAATTTGATAAGACTTATGACCCTTTGGCTAGTTTTGAACCATGGGCTAGAAAGATTAATGCCCTTATGGAAAATTTTGAGGGACTCATGAGTGCTGTAAATGAGAAGAGGGCATCTGTGAGCAATACAGATCCAGAAAAGGCTAGGCAAATTTTGAGCCAGCCTAAGTATATGAAGTTGAATCCTAAGGGGGTTTGCACAATACAGAAAAAGAGTGGATACACTCTCTTATTGTCCTCACAACAGGGAAGTGAGGATGCTCCTTCCACTTCAAGAGGGAAGAGGCCGATTGGTGACCTAGCAGCACAAGCACCTTCCCCAAAGAGACAAAGACAAGAAGAAGAAAGACCATCAGAGGAGATTTACTCTCCTTCTCAATCCCCTATCCGGTTGGATGAGCATGGAGTGGCCGAACAGCTGGTACAGTTAAGAAATGAGGGAAACCTTTTTGTTTCCAATGAGGATTTGTAGGAGGGAATGCCGGAGGCACCAAAGGATGTTTCCATGGATCTAACAAGTGAAGAATTTGAGGGTAAACAAGTAGACCCTATTTTAAAACAAGCAAGTGACTCTTTCCTTGCTGATGATAAATTTGTCAAGACTAGGGCATTCTCTCAGTTTCTTTGGAGAATGAAAATTGGACAATTTAAAGAGATTTGTGAGAAGAAGCAAGAGGAGTTCCCTGGAAAGGATATAAAGGAAATAGAGGAAGAAACCAAGGCAGAAATGACTAGACAATTTGAAAAAGTTACTCCAGAAGAAGGGAGGCTCATGGTTCATACAGCAGGGATTTTAATCTTGCCAGAATGGAACATTGCTGATGCAATTGTCTTTGACTAGGTGAGGAGGAGCAAAGTGAAGAACTTAGCTACAGCAGAGCAAGCCAAATAGGCAGCTAAGAGGATTGCTTTTTCTGAAGATCATGCTGCTCTAGTTATGTGGTCTTTAGATAAAGACAAGAATAAAGGGAAGATAGGTGATTTCTCTACAGGGTATACAGGGAGCCTAATGGTTCAGAGAGTAGGAGAAACATTAGGTGTAGAGGCATCAAAATTGATCCTTGAGACCGCCAAATTTAATGTCAGTGTGGTAGAAAAGGATGCCACGGAAAAGGAAGAGCTTAGGCTCAAATTTGAAATGGTCCTGAAATCTTACAATGAGCTCAAAGTTGAGCTAATTCAAAAGGACAAATTGATTGCCCAGTTATAAGGGCCACTAGATCGAAGATCTCTTCAATTAACTATTTCCAATAAGCCTGTAGTGGCTTCATCTTCAAGCCCAATAATTGAATTTCCACCCTCACCACTCCCAGAAATATATTTGGATGCAAGGGTTGCTTGGGAGAAGCTGAAGTTGACAGAGGAAACAAATAAGTTGAGGGAGATCAGGGTACAGTTAGAAAGGGAAAGAGATGAAAATGCAAAGGCTACAGCTTTGGTAAATCAGAAATATGAGGAAAAAATAGTGGGGGCAATCATGGAATTTGCAGTAGATTTAAAGCCCTCTATTATACATAGCCATATGGATAAGTTGATTTCTTTACTTAAAGTTTTTAATAAAGAGAAAGATGAAATGGCCCCAGTTTTGAAAAGATGGATTGAAAAGTCTCCCAATGTAAAACTATTCCGTATGCTATCTAAGGGACAGGAGAACCCGGATCCTTTAATAAAGCCATTACATCAAATTGTAAAGAGATTTGTGCAATTTAACATTTTTATGGATAATTTTATCAGAAGATCGAGTATGTTGAGAGTTGAATTAATGCTTTTAAGTTATGAATTGGTGCCTCCCATTTTCACAGACAAGGGAGATTTTAAAGAAGCTTATCAGTGGAGGGAGGAGTTAGATGGACTCCTCACAGAGCGAGTCACTAATGTTTTGAGTAATAAGGCTTCTTTTAGTGGCATGATTAAGATGCTAATAAATGCCAAATTGATGTTTGACACCTTGCAGCAGAAAATCACAAAAATCATAAGTGAATGAGAACAGTGGTATACTAAGAAGGATGAATTTGTCAAGTTTGAGTTCCCAAGTGAAGAGGTGTATAATAAATGGAGATACCAGTACATACCGGCTGTAGAGAGTGCTGACACACCACCAACTTCATAAAATGTATCATGGCGGTCAATTTTGGGTCATAAAGGTGGTTGAGATATGAGGAAGCATTCATTGAAAAAGGGACAGTAAATATTGCAGACCAGATTTGATGATAGCAAGCAAAGGACAACATTAAAGATATGAAGGAGGTCCGCATAGCTACAACTTCCTCACCAACTGGACCAAGTGTATTTATTGTAAATTTTGTTGTTGTTGTAGAATTTTAGGGTTGATATTTTGTAAACCCTAGAATGACCGGAAGCTTATTGCATCTCCTTGTATATAAAAGGATTTTCCACGGTCATTCTAGGTATTGAGAGTCTAGGTGAAAAAGACAAGAAAAGAAGTTCTGAAACCCTAACCTCAGTCGAGGGTTGTAAAATATATCATTTTATCAGGAAAAAAGAGAAGATATATAGGCTGACGCCATTATCCAGCAAGTTTTTTATTCAGAACATAATGTATGCAAATGATCAAGGTTATACTTAATACAAATCTCAAACCTTTCCTCTCCATTGTGTTTATTCTATGAATCTTTAAGCTTTAGTAGGTTTAGATGTATGTATTTCACTCTGAGTTCTAACCTAGGGTTGGATTAAATATTACTCAAAGTAAGATATGTGTTCATTGAATTCACATAAGGATTATCTGCAAGTAGGGATGATTTGAGATATCTATATTTATGTTTTAAAACCAGTTGTTCTCACAGGTTATATTTGTATCTTTTCTATTTTCTAGTGCTTTGCCCAATGGATAAGACACTGGCCTGTATTACCCTATCTTTATTCTGAGAAAGTGATTCAGACTTTATAAGCTCAAATCATTTAATCATTACCAATAATTTTACTTTCATTTACATTTATGTATTGTCCTACCCAGTGATGGAGGATCAATGAACAATAGGTTGTTGTTTAGTATTCTCTCATTCACTTTATCTGTTGAAAGATCCAATAAAGAAACAAGGGGCAGAGTTAAAACTATCAGTTAAAAGTCAAATACTATTGGATCAGGTGCACCCGCCTTGGTTTTACAGAGCCAGAAGTAGAAGAGGGAATATCCATCCCTATAGTTCATCCAGTTGCCTATAGATTTCTCCCATTTGGAACTAACCAATCCTTAATATCCATCATAGGCATATTGGTGTCTCTTTGAGTGTAAACTCCTTTCCAGGAACCAACAGGTCCATCATTAACATAATCTTGCTTGAGAGTGTAATCTTTATTTTTAGCATGGGAGTTCTTAGAGGAGAGATTATTATAGTATTTATGTTTATAATCAATGTGGAAATCTTTCTCTTCCTCGATAGAAGTAGATGTTTCATCTAGGTATTATTCACAAAAATCATCAAAGTTTCTTTCAAAATCAGAATCATATGGATCACCATCATGGTCTATCCAATGTGACATCCCATTTCTAGTAAGCACAAGCGCACGACTAGGAGGACTCTTAGGAATAGAGGTGTCATAGGTATCACTACATTGTCCATCATCATAGTCATCAAAGATGGGCATGTCACTCTTTTTGGAAGAGGTATCACAAGGATTGTCATGTTCCTCATTATCGTATGTCTTGAGAAGAGAAGTAAGATTCTTGGGAGAAGTAGAAGAGGAATGAGATTGTGAAGAAGAGGAAAGTGAAGACCTAGTGGAGGAAGAAGACTTGGATAATGAGGAATGGGAATAATGTCTAGAAGAGTCATGGTAAGACATTGAAGATGAGGAAGGATGAGAAGACTTAGAAGATGAAAAAAATTTGGAAGAAGGAGGTTGTGACAGGATCATGTGTATGATCTTAGAAAAGGCATCTGATTCAATCAATTTTTCTTTTATTTTTGTCTTAAGTTTATCACCCATTCCATATCTAGAAGGACTATTGGAGGAATAAAACTCTTCGAATTGAATAGTGAGTTTAAGATCATCTATTTTCAAGAGAGGTTCCATAACAAGATAATTGAAATTTATGGTTCTGGAAGAGGAGGAATCAAAGCATGGAAGTGACAGAAGAGATGAATAGAAGAAGGTAGACTAGATAATAGGAGGAAAAGAATCAAGAAGACATGAAGAGTTTAGGAAGAAGAGGAAGAAGATGGTGAAGGAAGAAGATAAAGGATAGAAATGGGAGACTAGGAAGACATGGGATCTGTGGAAGAAAGAACACCAAGAGTCATTTTATGCAACTTGATACCATTTAAGTTCATTTGGATGTTGAGAAACATGTCATAGCACCTAAGATCTGACCCAGACCAGCCAAGGAGGATGAGAAATGACAAGAATCAGCTCACTAATCTGATAGACTAGGGGATAGTTTCGTGTGAGGGAATGCCAAGGATTGTGCAAGAAAATGAAATCTCATGCAAGAAAATGCCAGGCTCACTCGAGAATGTGCATAAAGCCAGGCGAGAAAATAGGATCAGGTCACTTAATAGAAAGTTTGTAAACTCAAGAACTCAATTTTTATTTGTTTTAAAAGATCAAGTAATTACATCAACTAATTTTTATCATTGGTCAAGCACATGAGACAACAATCAAGAAGTTCAAGAAAACAAATGTCTTCAAACAATGAGTAAGGGACAAAGCAACCTTGTACATGAACAAGAATAGTGACTTAGTATGCTACTCCTTAAAGATTCTACTTGTGTATGTTTTGAAAATGTTTTGCAATCACAGACATAGTCCTAGGAAGAAAATTTTGGTTGCACTAAAGTTTTTAGTAATGGTTTGACTCTGCAACTTTTGCAATCTCAAGAGGAAAAACTCCAATCTAGGTGCACCGGAGTTTTGACACATTATGAGAATTTAATCAATCAGAGATGCCGAGTAGATCTGACAGCCCAACAAGAAACTACACCCGTGGAGATTTCTTCCACAAGGACATTAATATAGCAGTTGTTGCTACCACGGTGGGTGCCAAAAATGTGTGCTAAAATGTTGACACACTTCTATGAGTCATTATATCCAAGATTTTTCAAGAATGAGGTCTCAAATGGTGACTCATAGCTCTTTATTCATGGAGTGCAAAGATTTATGATGGAGGCCCTCAAATTAGACCTTGTTTGTGCCCATGCAAGTACACCATAAAATGAGAGATTCAAAGATGAAAAACAAGAATGCTAGTCTCCATGATCATCAAGTATGCATGCAAATGAAAATGAAAGCTATTCTATATGATAACAATGCATGAAAGAAAACTAATCTATGAAAGGAAATGCTTATGCAAGATTATTCTATGAAAGGAAATATGAATCTAATCTAAGATGCAAGTGTAAAATTAATCTAAATGGATTGCCCTAGGGCATGAGAGAAGAAGACAAGAAAAGAGAACTTTCAATATCCAAGCTCAAGTGCTCAAGAATCTTCTCCAAAATCGATCTCCAAACCTCCAAGATAACAATACAAAAATCTTCTATATCTTAAATGAGAAAGAGAGAGCTCCTTATAAAGGAAAGCAGACGGTCAAGATTAAGAGGCAAAAAGAAATGAGCAATGGTGGAGATTAAATCTTGGTTGATCCATGTGCTCAAGATTTTTTAAGAGGCAAAAGGATGAAAAAGGCCCACCACTTAAAGGTATGTGCATTCAAAGTGGAGAGAAAAAAGGATTTTTATTTATTTATTTTATTTCCTTTTTCAACACAGAGAGATATTTAAGCGGGGATTTTATTAAAAGAGGAATTTTATTTTAAATAAGATGATTTTATTTAATTAAAAGGAAATTTTTCTTTTAATTAAATGAGGCTAAGGATAAAATGATCAAACCTTAGGAAATATTGAAATATTTGAATTAATTGTGATTTGATCAAGGAAATTGATTTGAATTGAAAATATTGCAAGACATTGATTCAGAAAATTGATAAATTGGTTCCATCATTTGATAAATTGAAGAATGGGGCCCAAAGTCTAGGCAACCATTTTAGGGTGCATACAATAGCAAACTAGGCCCTTAAATGGCAATAAAAATTTAGAAAATCAAGTTTAGGCAAGTTGACATAAAAAATTGAACAAGTTATAAATATTATATCAAAAATATGTAAGAAGAGAATCTATAGAAAATTGAATTTAGTTTCTAAGATACTAGGATTTTTTTGAAAAATAATTATTCTATATGTTGAAAAATTTAAATTTCAATGTAGTAGTATGAAAATTTCTGAATAAAAATAAGAAGTAGGTGTATGTCTGATCGCCTTAAACATAATCAAATGATAATTATTTTTTACAATATTATAGATATAAATAGTAGACTCATGTTTGGATGTGATATATATTTTTTTATAAATTTTTTTCAAGTAAATAATTAATTATGATTTTTCTTCTAAAAGTTTTCCAGAATACAAAAACTCTCGTGTCTGACCATGTTAACTTAGTCTAAACTTTATCAAATTGAAAACTTTTTTTATTTTTATTGTAGTTAGAAAATAATAGAATGTGACACATAAATTGGATTTCAACAATGTTATACTGTTTGAAAGTTATAGCTATTTTTCAATAAGTCTATCAATCAAAACTAGAAAGATAACAAGTAGGTGTATGTCTGACCACATTAAACAAAATCAGATGATAATATTTTTTTATAAGATTCTACATAAAAGTAGTAGAGTCATGTCCAGATGTGATGTATATTTTTTTGTATTTTTTTTCTAAGTAAATAATTAATAATTATTTTTATGCCTTCAAAATTTCCTGAATTTAAAAACTCTCATGTCTAACCACCTTAACTTAGTCTAAACTTCATCGGATTGAAAGAATTATTTATTATTATTGTATTAGGTGAAGCATAGAATGTGATGTATATTTAAATTTTTAAAAATTTTATATGGTTTGAATGTTATATTTATTTTTCAAAGAGTCTATCAATCAGGACTTCTTTTTCACATCGCCACTTTTTGGCATACCATGATCCTGCACATACCCAATAATTTTTTAATAAAATATTAAATATAGAAACTATAAATTCAACTTATTAAAATTATCTTCAAGTCATGCTTAGACCTGAAAGTCTTGGGTAGGTGTGTTGGGTTCTTTTTGTAGTTTTTGCCTTGTGAAAACTTTGGGAAGGGTATACAATCACCTTATCCTGTAGGTTACATGGGAGGGATGACATTATGGAGGTTTACATCCTTGATGGCCTATTTGTGAGTAGGATTCCTAGGTGTCTGAGGCAAGTGGCTCACTATAGGATCCAGACCGAGGAGGCGAGTGGGATAACCTTTGGGTGAGTTTTTAAAGAAGAACTAATATAATTCAAAAACTAGTTTGCGTATGGGTATGTGATTAATTAAACCTTTAAGAAGATAAAAGATTTGATTATGGCTAAATAGGTCTCGTTGGAGTACTAGGGTCATTATGGCTATTGGGGTAGGCCACTTAAGGGCACCAAAGTACATGATTTGTAGGAAGGATCCCAACACATAGGACTATTTGATGACACTCACCTGATCAACATCCTAAGAAAACTCCTCTATTGTTCTTTATGTTTTTTGTAAATGTTGTTTTTGTGTTGGGGTTAGATACTTCACAACCTTAGACTAGCATAGTTCCCTTGTGTGAATAACGATTCTATCTCCTAGCACAGGGGATTGGACCTTTGTGGATCCACGTGGTTGGGTGGTGAACTCTTGTTCAACGTATTGTTCGTGTGTTGCACACTTTGGAGAATCTAAAGATGTTGCATATTCTTGTCTCTATTTTTGTTATTGTACCTTATGGAGATGTTTTTAAGAACATTGTAAGAAGTCGTTCAAAATCATGTAATACTATAAGGCTTTGTAATGTGAAAGAAATATTGTTTACATCTATGAATTTGGGAAGGGTGTCTTCAGGAAAGAAATGGAAAAGGAAGTCAAGCTGTAATATTCTTGTTGATGACTTTTTTTAAGTTATGTATGTTATATGTAAATGTTAAAGGGATCTTGAATTTAATTTGATATGGTAATTTCATGTTGTAAAGGAAAGAAGTATGGTAGCAATAAATCTCTCTCTCTCTCTCTCTCTTATAGAAATAAATTAATCAATGATTTTTTATGCATGTTTTAACTTAATGCATTTCATGAAAAGTTAAGTATAATATATAGGGGACAAACCTTATCGGGAAAGTTTTAGGACATAATACTTAATTGAATTTAGTAAGTGAAAAAAAAAAATATTTCTTTTGTTTATTCATATGTCCTTTTGGGTTCCCTGGCAAGGCATGACATTTTGTTTTAACCAAGTATATTTTATGATTTACTTTTCATACATTTTCTACAAATGAAATTTATTTTAATACATAATGGATGTTTGCTAATTTACTATTATGTTTATTATTAACATTGTAACTTTGAAAGAAAATAAAGAACTTAGATCTCACCATTTTGGAAAGCACAACAGGTGAATGTGAGTGAGTTGAAAAAAAACACAAAGGAAAGATAATTAAATTAAATTAGAAATAGATAAGTATTTGTAAAAATTCTCTTAAAGAAAAAAGAAGAAAAAGTAGATCTCATATTGTGTGAAAAAAGGTAATTTCTTTGAGGATTTTCTTTCAAATGTGTAATAGATTGATGAAAAAGTGTAGATTCTAGTAAGGTAGAAGCGAAACCCAGTAAAATGTAAACAATAGTAGAGAGAGATAGTATTTGTAGGATTATTTTTTTGCAACAATACAAAGGTGGGAAATAGTGTTTAATATTGAAGTAAAAATGTGTTAAATCTAAAAACTTATCTCATACACCGTTCGGAAAATAGAAGCATAAATAAATAAGAAGTATTATTAGAAATATATGTATGGATAATTTGAAAATAAGAGCCACAAGCAATTATGTTTTAAGGTTGTCCCCATTAAGAAAAATTACACTCCAATAGAAGGTCAAGATTGGTTGTGTGTACTCTTCTGAGAGACTCTACATTAAATGAAGTACATGAAGAGAGTAAAACTTAATTAAATACTTGTATTATTTTCAACTATTTGGAATTTATATCTTTCAATTAAGAATATAATACAAGTCCAATTAACTCGGGTAAAAAATCTAGAGTGCTTGCATCTAATTTTTATTAGCTGAAAGGATTTCCATCTGATGAATATATACAATTAAATAATAGGTAGGATACATATTTATCAGAAGATATTATCATTGTATAACATATATTATTCTTTGATGTGGGTTTTCAACCAGTATTAGATCAACCACCTCCATAACTTCATCAAACATTATCTATGGTCTAATGGAAAATGTGTGAAAAAGAAGTATGGGGTTAGATGGGATTGGTGTGTGATGAGGAAGTGAAAAGCGGGTCTAGGTCTAAAGGATTGCAAGACCCAAGGAATAACACTAGAAATTAATTTTCAAAGTCATGTTAGGTGAGGAGCCATGGAATGTACTAATCAGACATAATATTAGTAGTGTTGTCCCCTTAAAGTCTCCATCATGGAAAATGCTAAGCTTTTGTGATCTGATCGTAAGAACATTCCCTGTTAAAATTTTATGACCTAGTGTGTTCAAATCCATATGGAAAGGCTCATAACAAGTAATGATTTTTATCTCCTAGAATGCTATCGTTACACTAGAGAGTAAAATCTATGGGGAAATATCCTCATCGTGGAACTTGTGGCACAAAGGTATGAGTTTGGCCTTATTATAGGGTTTCTCATCCAAGCCTTGGACAAGGAGGGGTTTCTCAAGATTTGATGATAATATTGTGAATAACCATCTAATTAAATGGGAGACATTGCATGAAAAGTTTAACTTTCCCATGGAACACTAGATAAATTTTTCATTGCTTAGGGATGCATGCTTTATTTTGTCACTCCTAAATCAATGTTGTATAGATCAAGACTGATGTACCTCCTATAGATGGTTAGATGGAACACTATTACACCCTATTAAGGCTAAGAATATCTATAAATTCCTTACAAATTTTGATTACATCTTCACATATAGTAAAAACACATGGAAAATAGGACTTGTTCCTATATCTCAGTCAAATATTTTTGATATCCTATGGGATAGAAAATTAGAACCAAAGAAATTTTTCATGAGGCAACTAATTATTCATAGGTTACCCATTAAGCAGCCTAAAAGAGAACTAAATGAATGCAATAATTGCAAGGTGCCTGAGACTATTAATCACATATTTTTTGAAATTTTCTTTGCTAAAGAAATCTAAAATATATTTGACATAGTCATTAACAATAATATCTATATAATAGAAGTGATCTTTAGCTATATGTAGAGCCTTAGGAAGGAATTGAATGTCTTTTGGTCTTTCTTTTCAATTGAAATTTTTATGGCACATTTGGAAATTTTTTAATGACTTGATGTGTTGAGTGAAAATAATAGATCCATTACTAAGTCTCTCGGGAGGCTCATTTGGTACAAAGTGGATGTGCAAGTAAAAATTGACTTGAGGATCTAACAAAACAAATTCTAGAGGCTATTACAAGATGGAACTACTAGGATCCTCAAGTGGGAGATCTTGCATGGATATACTTGGAGTAGATGGATAGAGGAGATAATAACATTTGAAGTGATGCTTCAAAACTTTATGGAAAAAATTAGTGTAGAGAGAGAGAGAGGGAAATGTGCAATAGCCTACTAGAAAAAGGGTGTCATAAATAGCATTCCTACTCACAGCCATCCTTGGTGATAATGTACCTATTGCTAGGCTGATCGGGCATCCATATAATGAGTTCATTTTATAAAAAAGAGTGTTAGTTGGTATGATGCTCTCATAAGCTAGCACACATGGATTGAAAGGATTGATACATAGAACTCTAATGTATCACTATATCCACTTTTGTATAGACAATCTCTCATATGTTGTAATTTGTAGTTGATGTATGGAGACTCACGTATATGAAACTATTCGTTATTGATAGATGATGTTCTTTATTGTACACATGATATCTTGGAAATGCAACTTTGAGAACTTGCTAGAAATTTTTTAACTTGTGATTTAAATGATATTTAATACAAAGAAATTATAATGATAATCAATTATTACACATAAAATATCATAAAATAGAATAAAAAATTATAATGTTATTTAGAAATAATTTTTTACTAAAATATTAAATATAATGATATTGAAAAAAATTATATTTGAAAAATCAAAACTGTTTTAAAAAGATAGAAATCCAAATATAAAGAAACAAGAGCTTAACATTATATTAAATGTTACATAAACTATAAATTTTGTTTATTAAAATTATTCTCAATATATAGAAAAAAATGTTAATATTTTTTAAAAAATTATTAAAAATTAAATGATTAAATAATGAGAGGAAAATTGGTTTTTGTCCATTAAGACAACAAACTTGCTGCAATGAAAAGCTAAAGTACTATTTGTAGTTTTTGAAACTCTTAAATCGTTTAAACATTTTTTTCTAAATACCCACAAGTATCCATTCTGAGAAATTATTTTTAGACCAATCATATGAACAAAGCATCTGATTTTCAAATTTGAACAAAAATAAAATAAATTAAAAACATTGTTTATATTTTATTTGAAAAGAGAAGAAAAGTAAAATATCAAATTCCATTAATCAAATCTATTAGAAACCATATGGAAATTGGTTGATGGTTGTGGGCAAAATTGTAGAAAAAGCAAATCAGTGTTTCATTAAATGAAAACATTGTGTGTTTCATTAAATGCAAATTTTGCATGATGAGAAGGTTTTTCTGACTTCCATAGTGGGGACATATGAGATTGTTGCAATGGCCATCCATTCATTTTCCTACTATTTCCACCATTGATTGGATAAGTTTTTGATTGCAGGTAAAAATTGTTAGAATAATTGAGAGGGGGGTGAATTAGTTAATCACTATCCCAATTCAAAATGTATAATCCAAAATAAATACTTCAACTTCTGCTACTTGATAAACATAAAATACTTTCTCTGTCTGTGCTTTTACTGATTATCAGTCTAAAACTTATAGCAGTTACTGATAAAATCTAACATGTAATATGAAAAGTATGATAAAAAACAAATATCACAATCAACACATAACACAAGAGATTTAACATGGAAACCCTGTGAAGGGAAAAACCACCTGGGATCGACAACCCAAAATATTCACTCTTCTGAAGTGAGGTCGGTGAAGATCTAACCCTGTTAAAGGTTACAAACACACTATTAGGTGTGACCTTGTTAGAGGATTTTAGACCAACCGTTATTGTCCAAGTAGTATTTACTATGGGGTTGACAGGATAACAATGTTCATTCTATGAATGACACATAAAAGACTTTATAGTCCACTCGGTTAAGAGATTTGACTATGTACAATGGTTAAATATGTAACAGTAGATGATATGCCTTAATACAACTTCAATTGCATATTATAGATCAATATTTATCTCATACAAATCCTTTTAATCAATGTAACACTTCAAATTCAACAATGTATCAACTTACTATTCATTAGTAATTATTCTCTATCGCTCAATAATTGCTCTGCAGCTCAGTTCTTACTAACCAGTATGATCAAAATGCATGAAGCTTGTTCATGGGATAACTCTACAATATCTTCTTCTTCCAGTGATTTTTCATCATGAAAATATAGTCTCTTATATAGACATGTAAATCATTTTCTTCTCTTCCATCAGATTTTTTCGCTTAATCGTCTTCTTTAATTTTTCTGCTTTAAGCTTCCTCGATTGATGTGTCAATAACACATTTCAATTTGCTCCATTAGATCTTCCTTTAATTATGTTAGCCATCAATCTTCATAACAAACATTATCTATTACCACTGAAATTGAGGTACTTTACAGCTCATTAATCTTATCGGCTAAACTGATCATTTAATTCCTTTCTATTCTACTCGGTTAACAAAGAAATGTGTCGGTGAACACAAGCTCGGTTAACACTGTGCTCTGTATACACTACACTCCATTAGTGTATACTAAAATGCTTCATTTAGCGACAACACTACTTTGTGTCTTTCAGCTCTATTCTTCATCATAGATGAATGCAACGTAATCAAGTCAATATCATAAGGTCATAGACTCATCAACAAGTTACTCAATGTATTCATTATCTTCATCTGACATATACATCTTCCTCATGTATATATTTATGTTCTTCATATCTTTCACCTTTCTTCAAATGTTTCGGTATAGTAACTTACAAGATAAGTGTTGTCAAACAAGTTGACATCAATGACAACATAATACTTATTTAATCAAATTAAAAATCTTATCAGCAACTCCTCAGTGATCTTAAATCACATATTCTTAAATTAGGTTCGAAATCAGTTGTAGTTCATCGATCTCTCCCTTTGGCATTGATGGCAACTCAAGTAATATGAAATGTACCATACACATACTAAACATGTATTCTACAACTCTGTGAACAAATGCTATAAGTCGAATAGACTTAATATGTTTAATCACCATGTTACTCAACATTTATAATGTTGTAATGCCAATCATCAGATATGCTCTTTTCAGTCCTCCTATTTCTTTTAGATTATCTCTCCCTTAGATGGTTCTCATCGGTGCATGTTTATCTCCCTTTCATATTATTTATCTCTCCCTTTGACAATAATGGCAAAGAAACAAATAAACAAATAGCTCTGTCTTGTAGCCAAGTAATTCTCTTTTGTCCATTACATTCTCTGTATCTCTGTATATTGATATCCCAATTTGTTTCAGTTCTCCAAACTTAATCACAACCTTGAACATGATCCAAAGTGTGAACTATGTTGCATCAACATAAATGATCTTCTGACAAGATTAGGCTGATGCAACATCTAGATCACCTTAGTGATCATTAGACAGGGGATGGACCCCAAGTCAAGTCCTCAAGTATTCAAATGTATCCTTCGGTAGAGGCTTTGTAAAGATATCTTCAAGTTGTTCCTTAGATGTAACAAATTCTAACTTAACTTGCTTCTCCTGCACTTGTTCTCTTAAGTAGTGATACTTAATAGATATATGCTTTGTCTTAGAGTGCATCACTAGATTCTTTGAAATATTAATGGCACTAGTGTTGTCACAGTATATAATCACCAGGTTTGTGATTACCTCATTCATTCCTTCCAACACTTGCTTAATATATGCAATGTTTGAGAAATTATTAGTAGTAGCAACATACTCTACTTTAGCTATAGACTGAGAAATGCAAGCCTGCTTTTTACTTGTCCAAGTAACAAGTCTTTCACTGAAGAAAAATGCTCCTCTGGTGGTGCTTTTTCTATCATCTACATTTCCAACCCAATCAACATCAGTGTATACCTTTAACTCAAACTTGCCTTCCTTAGGATACCATATGCCATAATCCTCTATCTTTTTTAGGTATCTTAAGATTTTTTTAGTAGTAATCATGTGTGATTCTCTAGGGTTAGCAGAAAATCTAGCAACAATTCCCACAACATGTGCTATATCTAGTCTACTGTGAACTACATACATTAGCTTACCAATCATGGATCGGTAAAGTGTCTAGTTTACCTCTGTAGTTTCATCCTCTTTTGTCAATTTACATCTAGTAGCCATCGGTGTCCTCACAAGTTTAGCATCTTCCATGCCAAATGTCTTCAATACTTCCTTTATGTATTTAGATTGTGTGATGAATATCCCATCACTCTGTTGAATCACTTGTAGTCCTAAAAAGAACTTAATCTCTTCGAACATAGACATTTCAAATTCCTTTTGCATTTCATCAAAAAAGGATTTACATATGTGATCTTGTCCTCCAAAAATAATATCATCCACAAATATCTTAGCAATAAGAATAGTATCATCAGTATCACCTTTCATATACAAATTATTGTTTTCACTTGTTCTAACAAATCCAATACTTAACAAGTAAGTATGCAGCCTTTCATACCAGGCTCTTGGTGCTTTCTTTAAACCATATAAAGCTTTGTGTAATCTACATACCATGTCTCTATTGTTTGGATCAACAAACCCTTCAGGTTGTTCTATGTAGACCTCCTCTTCAAGTATACCATTCAGAAATGCTGACTTCACATCCATTTGATAGATTTTGAATTTCTTGTGTGCAGCATATGTAAGTATCATTCTAACTCCTTCCAATCTAGCAATAGGTGCAAATGTTTCACCATAGTCAATGCGCTCTTGTGCATATCCCTTGCATACTAATCTAGCTTTATTTCTAGTAACTTCACCATTTTCATTCAGCTTGTTCCTGAATATCCATTTAATACCGATAACATTCTTTTCTTTAGGTCAGGGTACTAAGCTCCAGGTTTTTTTCTTCTCTATTTTCTCTATTTCCTCTTTCATTGCATTAATCCATTCATCATTCTCTAATGCAACTTTTACATTTTTTTGTTCAAATTCACAAACTAGACATGTACCTTGTCTTGCTTTGCTCCTAGTCTGCATTCTATCTTGTCTGTCTCCAATAATTTGTCTCAAGATGATGTCTCTGGAAAAATATAGCCAATACTTGGTCTCTTCTTTCTTGTTCATCCTATTCAGGTTCATTATCTTGCTTGGTAGCTCCATCTTGTTTGTCGGTTTGTTCTTCCTGTTGTTTTGCATTATTTTCCTGTTGACCGATTATAACAGGCTACAACTTCGGTAGATACTCTGGTTGTTCAATGTAAGTGAATCTACCATAGTCTTCTAGTTCCTTTCTACTTTCCTCTGTGTTCTTGTCATCAAACTCATCAAAATGGACACTAGTACTTTCAATTATCTTATTTGTAACCTTATTCAAACATTTGTATGCTTTACTTTTAGTAGAATATCCTAAGAATATCCCTTCATCTCCTTTTGAATCAAATTTTCCATTTCTCTCATCTTTCAGAATAAAGCATTTACTTCTAAAAATCTTGAAATAACTTATAGTAGGTTTGTGTCCAAACCATAGTTCATAAGGTGTCCGATTGGTGTCCTTCTTTAGTTGTACTCGGTTAAGAACATATATAGTTGTACTAACAGCTTCTCTCCAATATTTCTAAGAAACATTTTTTTGAATCATCAGTGTTCTAGCACAGTCAATTATTGACCTGTTCCTTCTTTCAGCAATGCCATTTTGCTAAGGTGTCCTCGGTGCAGAGACCTATCTTTTAATACCACAGTCATTACAAAAATTAGTAAATTCATCAGAGATAAATTCACCTCCTCTATCAGATCTTAAGCATTTCAATTCTTTACCAGTCTCTTTTTCTACCTTAGCTTTATACTATTTGAACATTTTAAAAGCTTCTAATTTTTCTTTTAGGAACATAACAGTCATCAGTCTAGTATAGTCATCAACAAAAAGAATAAAGTATCTACCACCAGAACAACTCTGAGTTCTCATAGGACCACACAGGTCAGTATGAACTAGGTCAAGTATCTTCTTTGTTGAGTAGTCTTTTCTTTTAAAACTAGACTTAGTCATCCTACCTTTCTAACATTCATGGCACATAGCATGATCAGGTTTTGACAAGTTAGGCAAACCTCTAACTCTTCTCTTTTTGCTAATCTTGATCATTTTGTCAAAATTCACATGACATAACCTTTTGTGCCAAAACCAAGCATCTTCATCCTTCATTAACAAACAAGAAGACTAATCAATATCAAGATAAAATAGGTTACCTCTCGATTGTGTACCAGTTCTGACAAGTCTTCCTCCATCATCATAAATCTTCACCTTTTTTCTCTCAAAAGCAAGTCGGTGGCCTAAATTGTTTAGCTTTGCCACACTTAAAAAATTATAGTTTAGTCCATCTACCTAGTATGCATTTTCACATTTTATTCTATCATTAATCATTAGTGGACCTTTACCTCTTACCATACAAGGTGCATCATTGCCCATTCTCACAGATCCTCCATTGTATTCATCAAGTTGATCAAATTTCCCTACATCACCAGTCATATGATGTGTACAACCACTGTCTATGATCCATGTATAATTTTTGTTTACTCTAGAGATCAATGCTATTTTTTCATGTTTCTCTTCTTCCTCTGAGTCATCTTTCATAGCAACAAATACAACTTCTATGTCATCACCAGAATCAGATTCAGATTCAATATCTTTGGCTATGTAACATACCTTTTTCCCTTTGTCATAACTGTCTTGGTTATCTCTGTTATTGTGTCAGTAGCCTCTATTGACTCTTCTCCCATAACTTCCTTCTGATCTGTCTTTGGATCTATCATCATCTTTCTTATGTGGACATCTAGTAGCGATGTGGCCAACCTCTTTACAATTAAAGCATGCCAAAGGTAGCTTACATGTATATCTTCCTTTACCTTTGGGTAATCTTTTGGTCATAATAGCTTCAAGCTCATCAAGGTCATCATTGGTATTGCTGTCACTATCATCATTCTTATTTTTCCTGCTAGACTTACCAATCTTCAAAGAAGACATGAAAGTGGATTCCACAGAAGGAACAACACTTTTATCAAAGTTTTTCAATTCAAAGGTTGTAAGCTTACCAATCAGGGTGTCAAGAGTAAGGTTTGATGTAGCCCTTGTTTCATGAATTGCAAAGATCCTGATTGCATAAACTGGTAGTAAAGTTATGAGAATTTTGCTTATTACTATTTTATCATCAATCACTCCATTAGATGCTCTAATAGCATGTACTACCTCTTTTAGTCTATTTAAGTACTGCACAATGTTCTCACCTTCCTTCATCTTCATATCATCGAATATGCCTCTTAGACTTTCAGCTCGGGCTCTCTTAACATTCAAATCTCCACTATATATAAGTGCAAATTTTTCCCACATGGCTTTGGTAGTAGTGCATCCCTTGATGTCTTCAAATTTAGTATCGGTACAAGCAGCAACAAGTTCCATCATGGTAATATTGTGTTCATGTATGTCTTTGAGTTGATCAAGAGTTAAGGGACTAGGGGTCGGTCTAATGTAGCCATTCTCCATCAGTTCTAGTACAGAATTCCCAATTCCAAATATGTGCAACTTCATCTGGCTTTGCCATACTATGAAGTTCTTTTTGTTTAGACTTGGCACTTCCCTCTTATACATCTTGAGACTTTTATGCAAAATTCCTTAAAACTTTGTTCTAAGCAACCACAACTCTGATACCAATTGTTAGAATAACTGAGAGGGGGGTGAATTAGTTAATCACTGTCTCAATTCCAAATGTATAATCCAAAACAAATACTTCAACTTTTTCTACTTAGTAAACATAAAATACTTTCTCTGTCTGTGCTTTTACTGATTATTAGTCTAAAACTTATAGCAGTTACCGATCAAATCTAACATGTAATATGCAAACTATGATAAAAAACAAATATCACAATCAACACATAACACAAAAGATTTAACGTGGAAACCCTATTAAGGGAAAAACCACCTAAGATCGGAAACCAAAAATATTCACTCCTCTAAAGTGAGGTCGGTGAAGACCCAACCCTGTTAAAGGTTACAAACACACTGTTAAGTGTGACCTTGTTAGAAGAGTTTAGACCAACTGTTATCATCCAACCAACATTCACTATGGGGTTGTGATGCAGGAGCATCCTGGGTGTAAGAGCAATCTTGCATCACCCAAAAATATTTGTTTTTGCTTTTCAATAAGGGCTATCTTGTGCAGAGCTGCTATTTCTAGAAAGTTTCTATTTTTAGTAAGTTGGTCATACGATCTCGGAATGTTCTGATTTCACATGTGGAGGTTCATCTCTATCATATCAGCCTGCTAGTAAAGTTTCATGGCTAGATCAAGTCTGGTTTTGAAGATATTGAAAATTTTCGGTTTTGGAAACAGGGTGCAGAAACTTTAAACTCAGTTTTGAAGGCTTTAGAGGCCCCGGATGAGGTCAAATTTTGGGCTGAATGAAGCTTGCTTGATTCTGGCGTTGTAGAGCTCCTCGCGCCCTTTCCAAAATGGGGTTACAATAGTCAATCGGGTCAACTGGTGATGACTTATGGTCTTCGGAAGTTGGGTCACCTGAAATGGCAGAAAATGATTTTTCTTCAAAATTTTTGTTCGGGTTTCAAAATTTATTTTGAGCCAACTTTGATGTAATAAATTAAAAAATAAAATAATTCTATGTTTGGTCGGCCCTATGGGCTAAATTTCTGGAACCTTCCCAGGCGGTGGAAAATTGCCTATATAATGAAGGCTGTATTATTGTCTTAGGCAGTTCAGAATATTTCTGGGTAGTAGATCTGGGTAATAGTTCAAGGCTTTGTCCTACAGAATATTGTAAGGGAATGCCCATGTGGCTTTGCATGTTGTAATTCTGAAAATTTGTAATTCCACATTTGTGGAGATAATAAGAAGCCAATTTTCTGTTCTTGCATATTATTGTTGTTGTTTCTCTATGTCTGTTATGTGTTTGTGGTATTAAGGGGAGCACCCTTCATCAAGTGGTATTAGAGCAGGTTTTCCTGAGTGGGTAAACAGATCACCGACTGTGAGGCAGTTTGCACCAGGACCGTGGTTAGGGTTTCAGCGCGTATCGTGAAAATGCCTCCATGAAGAGAACGTGGCGGAAGAGCTGGTGCTGTGACACCTGAGGTTAGAGAGCTGCAGAGACAAGTGCGAGCATTGCAAGAACAGATTCGTAGAGGAATGAATCTTAATGTCAGAGACGAAAGCGAGGATGAAGCTGAAGAAGAATATCAAGAAGGAGAAGTTGAAATTGTGAACCAGGAGGAAGAAAGACTTTTTCGGGCGATTTCTAAGATTGGGAAAAGACCTAAAATTGAGGTTCCTACATTTTTTGGAAATCTTAACCCAGAGGAATTGATCGACTGGATCAATGAATGTGAAGAATATTTTGAGTATGAAGATGTTGAGGATCCTGATAGGGTCAAATTTGCGAAGGCCAGATTGAAAGGTCATGCGAAGATATGGTGGCAAGAGATTCAGTTGGAGCGAAATAGAAGGGGAAAGGAGAAAATCACGAGATGGGATCGGATGGTGGATAAATTGAAGCGACAGTTCATTCCTGTTGATTATGAGCTTGACCTACTGAAGAAAATGCAGAGTTTGAAGCAAGCAGGAAGATCTGTTCAGGAGTATACAGAAGAGTTCTATCGACTTCTCATCAGAACAGGCCATGCAGAAGCTGATAAGGAGAAAGTTGCCTGATACCTTAATGGGTTAAGGCCAAGCATTCAGAAGGAGCTGAATCTGGTTCGAATGAACAGTATTGAAGAGGCATACCAGTTTGCCCTAAAAGTAGAGGAAAAGCTGAACAAGAAGTTTGAGAGCAGACAAAACGGAAGAGGTCACGGTGGACGATCTGGTGGACGGTCATATGGTGGCCGAAATGAAGATCCGAAAAAGAAGGATGAGGCCAGTAGCAGTCAGAATCAGAGAGGAAATAATTCCAATCGCTTCCAAGATCAGAATAATAGAGATCAAAGAGGAAGGGGAAGAGGACAAGGATCTGGAAGAGGTGGCTTCCGTGGAACATGTTTTCACTGTGGAGAAGAAGGTCATAGGGCATTTGAATGTCCTCAGTGCCAAGGCAGAATAGACAGGAGAAATGAAGGCCAGACCAGGGTTGCACATGTAGATGAAGATGCCAGATCATCAAATTCTGAAGATGCTGAAAGAGGAGAAACGTTCATTAACAGAAGAGTCCTGTTGAGTGGTGAGAATGAACCTACGCAAAGGAGGAGCTTGTTTCGCACCAGGTGCAAGTGTGAAGATAAATGTTGTGATATGATCATCGATAGTGGAAGCACTGATAATTTGGTGTCAGAAGAGATGGTGACAAAGTTGAAGCTCAAGAGACAGAAACACCCACATCCATATCGGATTGCCTGGGTACAGGATGACCACAAGGTCATGGTCAATGAATAATGCCTGGTGAATTTCAAGATTGGTGGATACCAAGATGAGGTACTGTGTGATGTCATATCTATGGATGCATGTCATATGTTGTTGGGTAGACCATGGCAGTTTCATAGATGTGCTGTACATGATGGTCATGTGAATACCTATTCCCTGACAAAGGATGGAGTGCGACATAAGCTAAAACCATTGAAGGAGACTGAAGAAAAGGTATGTGGTAATGCAAGGATAACTTTTATTGATGGAAGAAGTTTCCTAAATGGTATGAGGCATGAGCATGTATGTTTTGCTTTAATTCCAAAAGTTGGTAAAGAGGAAGTAGAAGATGTTCTTGTAGAAGTTGCAGATTTGTTGAATGAGTTTCAAGATATTGTATCCGATAACGTGCCTGATGGATTACCACCAGTCAGGAAGATCAATCATCAGATGGACTTGATCCCAGGAGCGAGTTTGCCAAATAAGGCAGCACACAGAATGACACCTGCAGAAAGTGAGGAGTTGAACAGACAAGTACATGAACTGTTACAGAAAGGATTGATCTGTGAGAGTCTGAGTCCCTGTGCTGTACCAGCAGTATTAGCACCAAAGAATAATGGAGAATGGAGGATGTGTACAGATTCTAGGGTAATAAACAAGATCACAATCAAGTACAGGTTTCCATTGCCATGAATGGATGATATTATGGACTGTTTGAGTGGAGCTGTGTATTTCTCAAAGATAGATCTGAAAAGTGGATATCATCAGATTCGGATCAGAAAAAGAGATGAATGGAAGACTGCCTTCAAGACAAAGGAAGGACTGTATGAGTGGTTAGTCATGCCTTTTGGGCTAACCAATGCACCGAGCACTTTCATGCGGCTCATGAATGAGGTTCTGAAAGAATTTCTGGGTAAGTTTGTCATTGTTTACCTAGATGATATTTTGATCTTTAGTAAGACATTGGATGAGCATATGATGCATATTCGTATGGTATTTGAGAAGTTGAGAGAAGAGAAATTGTTGATTAATTTGAAGAAGTGCAGTTTTGTGAAGAAAGAGTTAGTGTATTTGGGATTTGTAGTTTCAGCAGAAGGTCTAAAAATGGACCCAAAGAAGGTACAGGCTATCCTTGAATGGCCTACTCCAAGGAGTGCTACTGAGGTAAGATCTTTTCATGGTCTAGCTAGCTTTTACAGAAAGTTTATCAGAAATTTTAGCAGTATTTGTGGACCCTTGACTGAAACAATGAGAGGGGATAGAAAAGAGTTTAAGTGGACTAATGGGGCAGAAAAGAGTTTTCAATTGTTGAAACAAAAAGTTACAGAACAACCTATTTTAGCACTTCCAGATTTTAATAAGGTGTTTCAAGTAGATTGTGATGCTAGTGGTACTGCAATAGGAGCTGTTATGAGCCAAGAAGGTAAACCTGTTGCTTATTTCAGTGAGAAGTTAAATGATGCCAAGAGGAAATATTCTGTTTATGATCAAGAATTTTATGCTATAGTTCAGGCATTAAAGAAGTGGAGACATTATCTGCTTCGTAAAGAGTTTATTTTGTATACTGATCATCAAGCTTTGCAATATTTGAATAGTCAAGGAAAGTTGAATCAGATGCATTTGAAATGGGTTGAGTTTTTGCAGAGTTATACATTTGTTTTGAAACACAGGAGTGGAAAGTCTAATAGGGTTGCAGATGCTCTTAGCAGAAGGCAACTATTGCTGACAGAAATGCAGATTGAAGTGGTTGGGTTCAAGGAACTCAAGAATTTGTATTTAGAGGATCCTGATTTTGGTGAAGCTTGAAAAGCTTGTAAAGAACCTGTTACTCTAGACAGGACGAAATGGCTGGATTTTATGATCCAAGATGATATGCTATTCAGAGGGAGTCAGTTGTACATTCCACGAAGTTCTATGAGGGAGAATCTCATCAAGGAGAAGCACAGTGGAGGATTGGCTGGACATTTTGGTCGTGATAAAACCCTTGGTTTGGTTAGTGAGAATTATTATTGGCCACAGTTGCAGCAAGATGTGAAGAAGTTTGTACAACGTTGCAGAGTATGTCAGATGGTGAAAGGAGTGAAACAGAATACAGGATTGTATCAGCCATTACCTGTACCAGAGAAGCTTTGGGAGGATATCAGCATGGACTTTGTTCTTGGTTTACCGAGGACTCAGCGGGGACATGATTCAATTTTTGTGGTGGTTGATAGATTTTCAAAGATGGCACATTTCATTCCCTGCAAGAAGACTAATGATGTTGTTCATGTAGCAGAATTATTTTTCAGAGAAGTAGTGAGACTTCATGGTTTGCCAAAGACCATAGTTTCAGATCGGGACACTAAGTTTGTTGGATATTTCTAGCGTACATTGTGGAAGAAGTTGAAGATAGATTTGAAGTTCAGTTCATCACATCATCCACAGACTGATGGATAGACAGAGGTGTTGAATAGGAGTTTGAGAAATTTGCTGAGATGTTTGGTTGGAGATAAGCCAACAGGATGGGATTTGATTTTACCATAGGCAGAATTTGCATACAATAATTCTGTCAACAAAAGCACTGGTAAATCACCATTCCGGATTGTATATGGAAGTAGTCCAAGAAATGCATCTGAATTGAGGAAGATAGATAAAGGAGAAATAAGTAGTGCTGAAGCTGAAGATTTTGCAGAACACTTGAAGAACATCCATGGGGAGGTGAGGAAGCATATTACCAAGATGAATGCACAGTATAAGGCTAAGGCAGATGAGAAAAGGAGGTATAATGAATTTCAAGTTGGTGATGAAGTCATGGTTCATTTGCGGAAGGAGCGGTTTCCAGTTGGTACATATAACAAGCTGAAAATGAAGAAGTTTGGACCATGTAAGATACTGAAGAAACATGATTCAGGAAATGCATATGACGTAGAATTGCCTACTGAGCTAAATATTTCACCAGTGTTTAACATTTCAGATTTGATAGAGTATCATGAACGAGGTGTTGAAGATGAGATCACAGCAGCACAGTGGAGTATTCCACCAACTAGTTCAGACACTAATGAGATCGAAGATATACTCGACAGTCATGTTGGCAGAAGCACAAGGAACAGGACATATGAAGAATATCTGGTCAAGTGGAAAGGATGACCTATTGAAGATTCATCATGGCTAACAAGGGTGGAGGTTAACCATCTTGGTTTTTCTCTGCACACCTGAGTCATGACAGGGTCACTTTTCAAATTACCCTGGGTGTCTGATGCAGGAGCATCCTGGGTGTAAGAGCAATCTTGCATCACCCAAAAATATTTGTTTTTGCTTTTCAATAAAGGCTATCTTGTGCAGAGCTGCTATTTTTAGAAACTTTCTATTTTTAGTAAGTTGGTCATACGATCTTGGAATGTTTTGATTTCACATGTGGAGGTTGATCTCTGTCATAACAGCATGCCAGTAAAGTTTCATGGCTAGATCAAGTCTAGTTTTGAAGATATTGAAAATTTTCGGTTTTGGAAACAGGGTGCAGAAACTTTAAACTCAGTTTTGAAAGCTTTAGAGGCCCCGGATGAGGTCGAATTTTGGGCTGAATGAAGCTTGTTTGATTTAGGTGTTGTAGAGATCCTCGCGCCCTTTCCGAAATGGGGTTACAATAGTCAATCGGGTCAACTGGTGATGACTTATGGTCTTCGGAAGTTGGGTCACCTGAAATGGCAGAAAATGATTTTTCTTCAAAATTTCTATTCGGATTTCAAAATTTATTTTGAGCTGACTTTGATGTAATAAATTGAAAAATAAAATAATTCTAAGTTTAGTCGGCCCTATGGGCTAAATTTTTGGAACCTTCCCATGCGGTGGAAAATTGCCTATATAATGAAGGCTGTATTATTGTCTTAGGCAGTTCAGAATAGTTCTGGGTAGTAGATCTGGGTAATAGTTCGAGGCTTTGTCCTACAGAATATTGTAAGCGAATGCCCATGTGGCTTTGCATGTTGTAATTCTAAAAATTTGTAATTCCACATTTGTGGAGATAATAAGAAGCCAATTTTCTGTTCTTGCATATTATTGTTGTTGTTTCTCTATGTCTGTTATGTGTTTGTGGTATTAAGGGGAGCACCATTCATCAAGTGGTATTAGAGTAAGTTTTCCTGAGTGTGTAAACAAATCGCCGACTGTGAGGCAGTTTGCACCAAGACCGTGGTTAGGGTTTCAGCGCGTATCGCGAAAATGCTTCCATGAAGAGAATGTGGCAGAAGAGCTGGTGCTGTGACACTTGAGGTTAGAGAGCTGCAGAGACAAGTGCGAGCATTGCAGGAAGAGATTCGTAGAAGAATGAATCTTAATGTCAGAGACGAAAGCGAGGATGAAGACGAAGAAGAATATCAAGAAGGAGAAGTTGAAATTGTTAACTAGGAGGAAGAAAGACTTTTTCGAGCGATTTCCAAGATTGGAAAAAGACCTAAGATTGAGGTTCCTACATTTTCTGAAAATCTTAACCCAGAGGAATTGATCAACTGGATCAATGAATGTGAAGAATATTTTGAGTATGAAGATGTCGAGGATCCTGATAGGGTCAAATTTACAAAGGCCCCACTGAAAGGTCATGCGAAGATATGGTGGCAAGAGATTCAGTTGGAGCGAAATAGAAGAGGAAAGGAGAAAATCACGAGATGGGTTCGGATGGTGGATAAATTGAAGCGACAGTTCATTCCTGTTGATTATGAGCTTGACCTACTGAAGAAAATGCAGAGTTTGAAGCAAGCAGGAAGATCTGTTCAGAAGTATACAGATGAGTTCTATCCACTTCTCATCAGAACAGGCCATGCAGAAGCTGATAAGGAGAAAGTTGCCCGATACCTTAATGGGTTAAGGCCAAGCATTCAGGAGGAGCTGAATCTGGTTCGAATGAACAGTATTGAAGAGGCATACCATTTTGCCCTAAAAGTAGAGGAAAAGCTGAACAAGAAGTTTGAGAGCAGACAAAACGGAAGAGGTCGCGGTGGATAATCTGGTGGATGGTCATATGGTGGCCGAAATGAAGATCCGAAAAAGAAGGATGAGGCGAGTAGCAGTCAGAATCAGAGAGGAAATAATTCCAATCGCTTCCAGGATCAGAATAATAAAGATCAAAGAGGAAGGGGAAGAGGACAAGGATCTGGAAGAGGTGGCTTCCGCGGAACATGTTTTCACTGTGGAGAAGAAGGTCATAGGGCATTTGAATGTCCTCAGTGCCAAGGCAGAATAGACAGGAGAAATAAAGGCCAGGCCAGAGTTGCACATGTAGATGAAGATGCCAGATCATCAAATTCTGAAGATGCTGAAAGAGGAGAAACACTGATTAACAGAAGAGTCCTGTTGAGTGGTGAGAATGAACGTACGCAAAGGAGGAGCTTGTTTCGCACCAGGTGCAAGTGTGAAGGTAAATGTTGTGATGTGATCATCGATAGTGGAAGCATTGACAATTTGGTGTCAGAAGAGATGGTGACAAATTTGAAGCTCAAGAGACAGAAACACCCACATCCATATCAGATTTCCTGGGTACAAGATGACCACAAGGTCATGGTCAATGAACAATGCCTGGTGAAGTTCAAGATTGGTGGATACCAAGATGAGGTACTGTGTGATGTCATATCTATGGATGCATGTCATATGTTGTTGGGTAGACCATGGCAGTTTGATAGATGTGCTGTACATGATGGTCGTGCGAATACCTATTCTTTGACAAAGGATGGAGTGCGACATAAGCTAAAACCATTGAAGGAGACTGAAGAAAAGGTATGTGGTAATGCAAGGATAACTTTTGTTGATGGAAGAAGTTTCCTAGATGGTATGAGGCATGAGCATGTATGTTTTGCTCTAATTCCAAAAGTTGGTAAAGAGGAAGTAGAAGATATTCCTGTAGAAGTTGCAGATTTGTTGAATGAGTTTCAAGATATTGTATCCGATAACGTGCCTGATGGATTACCACCAGTCAGGAAGATCAGTCATCAGATGGACTTGATCCTAGGAGCGAGTTTTCCAAATAAGGCAGCACACAGAATGACACCTGCAAAAAGTGAGGAGTTGAACAGACAAGTACATGAACTGTTACAGAAAGGATTGATCCGTGAGAGTCTGAGTCCCTGTTTTGTACTAGCAGTATTAGCACCAAAGAAGAATGGAGAATGAAGGATGTATATAGATTTTAAGGCAATAAACAAGATCACAATCAAGTACAGGTTTCCATTGCCACGAATGGATGATATTATGGACTGTTTGTGTGGAGCTGTGTATTTCTCGAAGATAGATCTGAAAAGTGGATATCATCAGATTCGGATCAGAGAAGGAGATGAATGGAAGACTGCCTTCAAGACAAAGGAAGGACTGTATGAGTGGTTAGTCATGCCTTTTGGGCTAACCAATGCACCGAGCACTTTCATGCGGCTCATGAATGAGGTTCTGAAAGAATTTCTGGGTAAGTTTGTCATTGTTTACCTAGATGATATTTTGATCTTTAGTAAGACATTGGATGAGCATATGATGCATATTCGTATGGTATTTGAGAAGTTGAGAGAAGAGAAATTGTTGATTAATTTGAAGAAGTGCAGTTTTGTGAAGAAAGAGTTAGTGTATTTGGGATTTGTAGTTTCAGCAGAAGGTCTAAAAATGGACCCAGAGAAGGTACAGGCTATCCTTGAATGGCCTACTCCAAGGAGTGCTACTGAGGTAAGATCTTTTCATGGTCTAGCTAGCTTTTACAGAAAGTTTATCAGAAATTTTAGCAGTATTTGTGGACCCTTGACTGAAACAATGAGAGGGGATAGAAAAGAGTTTAAGTGGACTAATGGGGCAGAAAAGAGTTTTCAATTGTTGAAACAAAAAGTTACAGAACAACCTGTTTTAGCACTTCCAGATTTTAATAAGGTGTTTCAAGTAGATTGTGATGCTAGTGGTACTGCAATAGGAGCTGTTATGAGCCAAGAAGGTAAACCTGTTGCTTATTTCAGTGAGAAGTTAAATGATGCCAAGAGGAAATATTCTGTTTATGATCAGGAATTTTATGCTATAGTTTAGGCATTAAAAAAGTGGAGACATTATCTGATTCCTAATGAGTTTGTTTTGTATACTGATCATCAAGCTTTGCAATATTTGAATAGTCAAAGAAAGTTGAATCAGAGGCATTTGAAATGGGTTGAGTTTTTGTAGAGTTATACATTTGTTTTGAAACACAAGAGTGGAAAGTCTAATAGGGTTGCAGATGCTCTTATCAGAAGGCAACTATTGCTGACATAAATGCAGATTGAAGTGGTTGGGTTCAAGGAACTCAAGAATTTGTATCTAGAGGATCCTGATTTTGGTGAAGCTTGGAAAGCTTGTAAAGAACCTGTTACTCTAGACAGGACGAAATGGCTGGATTTTATCATCCAAGATGATATGCTATTCAGAGAGAGTCAGTTGTGCATTCCACGAAGTTCTATGAGGGAGAATCTCATCAAGGAGAAGCACAGTGGAGGATTGGCTGGACATTTTGGTCGTGATAAAACCCTTGGTTTGGTTAGTGAGAATTATTATTGGCCACAGTTGTAGCAAAATGTGAAGAAGTTTGTACAGCATTGCAGAGTATGTCAGATGGCGAAAGGAGTGAAGTAGAATACAGGATTGTATCAGCCATTACCTGTACCAGAGAAGCCTTGGGAGGATATCAGCATGGACTTTATTCTTGGTTTATCGAGGACTCAGCGGGGACATGATTCAATTTTTGTGGTGGTTGACAGATTTTCAAACATGGCACATTTCATTCTCTGCAAGAAGACTAATGATGTTGTTCATGTAGCAGAATTGTTTTCCAGAAAAGTAGTGAGACTTCATGGTTTGCCAAAGACCATAGTTTCAGATCGGGACACTAAGTTTGTTGGATATTTCTAGCGTACATTGTGGAAGAAGTTGAAGACAGATTTGAAGTTCAGTTCATCACATCATCCACAGACTGATGGACAGACAGAGGTGGTGAATAGGAGTTTGGGAAATTTGCTGAGATGTTTGGTTGGAGATAAGCCAACATGATGGGATTTGATTTTACCACAGGCGGAATTTGCATACAATAATTCTGTCAACAGAAGCACTGGTAAATCACCATTCCAGATTGTATATGGAAGTAGTCCAAGAAATGCATCTGAATTGAGGAAGATAGATAAAGGAGAAATAAGTAGTGCTGAAGCTGAGGATTTTGCAGAACACTTGAAGAACATCCATGGGGAGGTGAGGAAGCATATTACCAAGATGAATGCACAGTATAAGGCTAAGGCAGATGAGAAAAGGAGGTATAATGAATTTTAAGTTGGTGATGAAGTCATGGTTCATTTGCGGAAGGAGCGGTTTCCAGTTGGTACATATAACAAGCTGAAAATGAAGAAGTTTGGACCATGTAAGATACTGAAGAAACATGATTCAGGAAACGCATATGAGGTAGAATTGCCTACTGAGCTAAATATTTCACCAGTGTTTAACATTTCAGATTTGATAGAGTATCATGAAGGAGGTGTTGAAGATGAGATCACAGCAGCACAGTGGAGTATTCCAGCAACTAGTTCAGACACTAAGGAGATCGAAGATATACTGGATAGTCGTGTTGGCAGAAGCACAAGGAACAGGACATATGAAGAATATCTGGTCAAGTGGAAAGGACGACCTATTGAAGATTCATCATGGCTAACAAGGGTGGAGGTTAACCATCTTGGTTTTCCTCTGCACACCTGAGTCGTGACAGGGTCACTTCTCAAATTACCCTGGGTGTCTGATGCATGAGCATCCTGGGTGTAAGAGCAATCTTGCATCACCCAAAAATATTTGTTTTTGCTTTTCAATAAGGGCTATCTTGTGCAGAGCTGCTATTTCTAGAAACTTTCTATTTTTAATAAGTTGGTCATACGATCTCGGAATGTTCTGATTTCACATGTGGAGGTTCATCTCTGTCATATCAACCTGCCTGTAAAGTTTCATGGCTAGATCAAGTCTGGTTTTGAAGATATTGAAAATTTTCGGTTTTGGAAACAGGGTGCAAAAACTTTGAACTAAGTTTTGAAGGCTTTAGAGGCCCCGGATGAGGTCAAATTTTGGGTTGAATGAAGCTTGCTTGATTTGGGCGTTGTAGAGCTCCTCGCGCCCTTTCCGAAATGGGGTTACAATAGTCAATCGGGTCAACTGGTGATGACTTATGGTCTTCGGAAGTTGGGTCACCTGAAATGGCAGAAAATGATTTTTCTTCAAAATTTCTGTTCGGGTTTCAAAATTTATTTTGAGCCGACTTTGATGTAATAAATTGAAAAATAAAATAATTCTAAGTTTGGTCGGCCTTATGGGCTAAATTTCTGCTGTATTATTGTCTTAGGCAATTCAGAATAGTTCTGGGTAGTAGATCTAGGTAATAGTTCGAGGCTTTGTCCTACAGAATATTGTAAGGGAATGCCCATGTGGCTTTGCATGTTGTAATTTTGAAAATTTGTAATTCCACATTTGTGGAGATAATAAGAAGCCAATTTTCTATTCTTGGATATTATTGTTGTTATTTCTCTATGTCTGTTATGTGTTTGTGGTATTAAGGGGAGCACCATTCATCAAGTGGTATTAGACCAGGTTTTCCTGAGTGTGTAAATAGATCGCCGACTGTGAGGCAGTTTGCACCAGGACCGTGGTTAGGGTTTCAGCGCGTATCACGAAAATACCTCCATGAAGAGAACGTGGTGGAAGAGCTGATGCTGTGACACCTGAGGTTAGAGAGCTACAAAGACAAGTGCGAGCATTGCAAGAAGAGATTCATAGAGGAATGAATCTTAATGTCAGAGACGAAAGCGAGGATGAAGACGAAGAAGAATATCAAGAAGGAGAAGTTGAAATTGTGAACCAGGAGGAAGAAAGATTTTTTCGGGCGATTTCTAAGATTGGGAAAAGACCTAAGATTGAGGTTCCTACATTTTCTGGAAATCTTAACCCAGATGAATTGATCGACTGGATCAATGAATGTGAAGAATATTTTGAGTATGAAGATGTCGAGGATCCTGATAGGGTCAAATTTGCGAAGGCCAGACTGAAAGGTCATGCAAAGATATGGTGGCAAGAGATTCAGTTGGAGCGAAATAGAAGGGGAAAAGAGAAAATCATGAGATGGGATCGGATGGTGGATAAATTGAAGTGACAGTTCATTCCTGTTGATTATGAGCTTGACCTACTGAAGAAAATGCAGAGTTTGAACCAAGCAGGAAGATCTGTTCAGGAGTATACAGAGGAGTTCTATCGACTTCTCATCAGAACAGGCCATGCAGAAGCTGATAAGGAGAAAGTTGCCCGATACCTTAATGGGTTAAGGCAAAGCATTCAGGAGGAGCTGAATCTGGTTCGAATGAACAGTATTGAAGAGGCATACCAGTTTGCCCTAAAAGTAGAGGAAAAGCTGAACAAGAAGTTTGAGAGCAGACAAAACGGAAGAGGTCGCGGTGGATGATCTGGTGGACGGTCATATGGTGGCCGAAATGAAGATTCGAAAAAGAAGGATGAGGCTAGTAGCAGTCAGAATCAGAGAGGAAATAATTCCAATCACTTCCAGGATCAGAATAATAGAGATCAAAGAGGAAGGGGAAGAGGACAAGGATCTGGAAGAGGTGGCTTCCATGGAACATGTTTTCACTGTGGAGAAGAAGGTCATAGGGCATTTGAATGTCCTCAGCGCCAAGGTAGAATAGACAGGAGAAATGAAAGCCAGGCCAGAGTTGCACATGTAGATGAAGATGCCAGATCATCAAATTCTGAAGATGCTGAAAGAGGAGAAACGCTGATTAACAGAAGAGTCCTGTTGAGTGGTGAGAATGAACGTACGCAAAGGAGGAGCTTGTTTCGCACCAGGTGCAAGTGTGAAGGTAAATGTTGTGATGTGATCATCGATAGTGGAAGCATTGACAATTTGGTGTCAGAAGAGATGGTGACAAATTTGAAGCTCAAGAGACAGAAACACCCACATCCATATCAGATTTCCTGGGTACAAGATGACCACAAGGTCATGGTCAATGAACAATGCCTGGTGAAGTTCAAGATTGGTGGATACCAAGATGAGGTACTGTGTGATGTCATATCTATGGATGCATGTCATATGTTGTTGGGTAGACCATGGCAGTTTGATAGATGTGCTGTACATGATAGTCGTGCGAATACCTATTCCCTAACAAAGGATGTAGTGCGACATAAGCTAAAACCATTGAAGGAGACTGAAGAAAAGGTATGTGGTAATGCAAGGATAACTTTTGTTGATGGAAGAAGTTTCCTAGATGGTATGAGGCATGAGCATGTATGTTTTTCTCTAATTCCAAAAGTTGGTAAAGAGGAAGTAGAAGATGTTCCTGTAGAAGTTGTAGATTTGTTGAATGAGTTTCAGGATATTGTATCCGATAACGTGCCTGATGGATTACCACCAGTCAGGAAGATCAGTCATCAGATGGACTTGATCCCAGGAGTGAGTTTGCCAAATAAGGCAACACACAGAATGACACCTGCAGAAAGTGAGGAGTTGAACAGACAAGTACATGAACTGTTACAGAAAGGATTGATCCGTGAGAGTCTGAGTCCGTGTGCTATACCAGCAGTATTAGCACCAAAGAATAATGGAGAATGGAGGATGTGTACAGATTCTAGGGCAATAAACAAGATCACAATCAAGTACAAGTTTTCATTGCCACGAATGGATGATATTATGGACTGTTTGAGTGGAGCTGTGTATTTCTCGAAGATAGATCTGAAAAGTGGATATCATCATATTCAGATCAAAGAAGGAGATGAATGGAAGACTGCCTTCAAGATAAAGAAAGGACTGTATGAGTGGTTAGTCATGCCTTTTGGGCTAACCAATGCACCGAGCACTTTCATGCGGCTCATGAATGAGGTTCTGAAAGAATTTTTGGGTAAGTTTGTCATTGTTTACCTAGATAATATTTTGATCTTTAGTAAGACATTGGATGAGCATATGATGCATATTCGTATGGTATTTGAGAAGTTGAGAGAAGAGAAATTATTGATTAATTTGAAGAAGTGCAGTTTTGTGAAGAAAAAGTTAGTGTATTTGGGATTTGTAGTTTCAGCAGAAGGTCTAAAAATGGACCCAGAGAAGGTACAGGCTATCCTTGAATGGCCTACTCCAAGGAGTACTACTGAGGTAAGATCTTTTCATGGTCTAGCTAGCTTTTACAGAAATTTTATCAGAAATTTTAGCAGTATTTGTGGACCCTTGACTGAAACAATGAGAGGGGATAGAAAAGAGTTTAAGTGGACTAATGGGGCAGAAAAGAGTTTTCAATTGTTGAAACAAAAAGTTACAGAACAACCTGTTTTAGCACTTCTAGATTTTAATAAGGTGTTTCAAGTAGATTGTGATGCTAGTGGTACTGCAATAGGAGCTGTTATGAGCCAAGAAGGTAAACCTATTGTTTATTTCAGTGAGAAGTTAAATGATGCCAAGAGGAAATATTCTGTTTATGATCAGGAATTTTATGCTATAGTTCAGGCATTAAAGAAGTGGAGACATTATCTGCTTACTAAGGAGTTTGTTTTGTATACTGATCATCAAGCTTTGCAATATTTGAATAGTCAAGGAAAGTTGAATCAGAGGCATTTAAAATGGGTTGAGTTTTTGCAGAGTTATACATTTGTTTTGAAACACAGGAGTGGAAAGTCTAATAGGGTTGCAGATGCTCTTAGCAGAAGGCAACTATTGCTGACAGAAATGCAGATTGAAGTGGTTGGGTTCAAGGAACTCAAGAATTTGTATCTAGAGGATGCTGATTTTGGTGAAGCTTGGAAAGCTTGTAAAGAACCTGTTACTCTAGACAGGATGAAATGGCTAGATTTTATGATCCAAGATGATATGCTATTCAGAGGGAGTCAGTTGTGCATTCCACGAAGTTCTATGAGGGAGAATCTCATCAAGGAGAAGCACAGTGGAGGATTGGCTGGACATTTTGGTCGTGATAAAACCTTTGGTTTGGTTAGTGAGAATTATTATTGGCCACAGTTGCAGCAAGATGTGAAGAAGTTTGTACAGCGTTGCAGAGTATGTCAAATGGCGAAAGGAGTGAAGCAGAATACAGGATTGTATCAGCCATTACCTGTACCAGAGAAGCCTTGGGAGGATATCATCATGCACTTCGTTCTTGGTTTATCAAGGACTCAGCAGGGACATGATTCAATTTTTTTGGTGGTTGACAGAGTTTCAAAGATGGCACATTTCATTCCCTGCAAGAAGACTAATGATGATGTTCATGTAGCAGAATTATTTTTCAGAGAAGTAGTGAGACTTCATGGTTTGCCAAAGACCATAGTTTCAGATCGGGACACTAAGTTTGTTGGATATTTCTAGCGTACATTGTGGAAGAAGTTGAAGACAGATTTGAAGTTCAGTTCATCACATCATCCACAGACTGATGGACAGACAGAGGTGGTGAATAGGAGTTTGGGAAATTTGCTGAGATGTTTGGTTGGAGATAAGCCAACAGGATGGGATTTGATTTTACCACAGGCGGAATTTGCATACAATAATTCTGTCAACAGAAGCACTGGTAAATCACCATTCCAGATTGTATATGGAAGTAGTCCAAGAAATGCATCTGAATTGAGGAAGATAGATAAAGGAGAAATAAGTAGTGCTGAAGCTGAGGATTTTGTAGAACACTTGAAGAACATCCATGGGGAGGTGAGGAAGCATATTACCAAGATGAACACACAGTATAAGGCTAAAGCAGATGAGAAAATGAGGTATAATGAATTTCAAGTTGGTGATGAAGTCATGGTTCATTTGCGGAAGGAGCGATTTCCAATTGGTACATATAACAAGCTGAAAATGAAAAAGTTTGGACCATGTAAGATACTGAAGAAACATGATTCAGGAAACGCATATGAGGTAGAATTGCCTACTGAGCTAAATATTTCACTAGTGTTTAACATTTCAGATTTGATAGAGTATCATGAAGGAGGTGTTGAAGATGAGATCATAGCAGCACAGTGGAGTATTCCAGCAACTAGTTCAGACACTAAGGAGATCGAAGATATACTGGACAGTCGTGTTGGCAGAAGCACAAGGAACAGGACATATGAAGAATATCTGGTCAAGTGAAAAGGATGACCTATTGAAGATTCATCATGGCTAACAAGGGTGGAGGTTAACCATCTTGGTTTGCCTCTGCACACCTGAGTCGTGACAGGGTCACTTCTCAAATTACCTTAGGTGTCTGATGCAGGAGCATCCAAGGTGTAAGAGCAATCTTGCATCACCCAAAAATATTTGTTTTTGCTTTTCAATAAGGGCTATCTTGTGCAGAGCTGCTATTTCTAGAAACTTTCTATTTTTAGTAAGTTGGTCATACGATCTCAGAATGTTCTGATTTCACATGTGGTGGTTCATCTCTGTCATATCAGCCTGCTAGTAAATTTTCATGGCTAGATCAAGTCTGGTTTTGAAGATATTGAAAATTTTTTATTTTAGAAACAGGGTGCAGAAACTTTGAACTAAGTTTTGAAGGCTTTAGAGGCCCCAGATGAGGTCGAATTTTGGGCTGAATGAAGCTTGCTTGATTCAGGCATTGTGGAGCTCCTCGCGCCCTTTCCGAAATGGGGTTACAATAGTCAATCGGGTCAACTGGTGATGACTTATGGTCTTCGGAAGTTGGGTCACCTGAAATGGCAGAAAATAATTTTTTTTTAAAATTTTTGTTCGGGTTTCAAAATTTATTTTGAGCCGACTTTGATGTAATAAATTAAAAAATAAAATAATTCTAAGTTTGGTCGGTCCTATAAGCTAAATTTCTAGAACCTTCCCAGGCGGTGGAAAATTGTCTATATAAAGAAGGCTGTATTATTGTCTTAGGCAGTTCAGAATAGTTCTGGGTAGTAGATCTGGGTAATAGTTCGAGGCTTTGTCCTACATAATATTGTAAGGGAATGCCCATGTGGCTTTGCATGTTGTAATTCTAAAAATTTGTAATTCCACATTTGTGGAGATAATAAGAAGCCAATTTTCTGTTCTTGCATATTATTGTTGTTGTTTCTCTATGTCTGTTATATGTTTGTGGTATTAAGGGGAGCACCCTTCATCAAGTGGTATTAGAGCAGGTTTTCCTGAGTGTGTAAATAGATCGCCGACTGTGAGGCAGTTTGCACCAGGACCGTGGTTAGGGTTTCAACGCGTATCGTGAAAATGCCTCCATGAAGAGAACGTGGCGGAAGAGCTGGTGCTGTGACACCTGAGGTTAGAGAGCTACAGAGACAAGTGCGAGCATTGCAAGAAGAGATTCGTAGAGGAATGAATCTTAATGTCAGAGACGAAAGCGAGGATGAAGCCAAAGAACAATATCAAGAAGGAGAAGTTGAAATTGTGAACCAGGAGGAAGAAAGACTTTTTCGGGCAATTTCCAAGATTGGGAAAAGACCTAAGATTGAGGTTCCTACATTTTCTAGAAATCTTAACCCAGATGAATTGATCGACTGGATCAATGAATGTGAAGAATATTTTGAGTATGAAGATGTCCAGGATCCTGATAGGGTCAAATTTGCGAAGGCCGGACTGAAAGGTCATGCGAAGATATGGTGGCAAGAGATTCAGTTGCAGCGAAATAGAAGGGGAAAGGAGAAAATCAGGAGATGAGATCGGATGGTGGATAAATTGAAGCGACAGTTCATTCCTGTTGATTATGAGCTTGACCTAATGAAGAAAATGCAGAGTTTGAAGCAAGCAGGAAGATTTGTTCAGGAGTATACAGATGAGTTCTATCGACTTCTCATCAGAACAGGCCATGCAGAAGCTGATAAGGAGAAAGTTGCCCGATACCTTAATGGGTTAAGGCCAAGCATTCAGGAGGAGCTGAATCTGGTTTGAATGAACAGTATTGAAGAGGCATACTAGTTTTCCCTAAAAGTAGAGGAAAAGCTGAACAAGAAGTTTGAGAGCAGACAAAACGGAAGAGGTCGCGGTGGACGATCTGGTGGATGGTCATATGGTGGCCGAAATGAAGATCCAAAAAAGAAGGATGAGGCGAGTAGCAGTCAGAATCAGAGAGGAAATAATTCCAATCGCTTCCAGGATCAGAATAATAGAGATCAAAGAGAAAGGGGAAGAGGACAAGGATCTGGAAGAGGTGGCTTCCTTGGAACATGTTTTCACTGTGGAGAAGAAGGTCATAGGGCATTTGAATGTCCTCAGCGCCAAGGCAGAATAGACAGGAGAAATGAAGGCCAGGCCAGAGTTGCACATGTAGATGAAGATGCCAGATCATTAAATTCTGAAGATGCTGAAAGAGGAGAAACGCTGATTAACAGAAGAGTCCTGTTGAGTGGTGAGAATGAACCTATGCAAATGAGGAGCTTGTTTCGCACCAGGTGCAAGTGTGAAGGTAAATATTGTGATGTGATCATTGATAGTGGAAGCACTGACATTTTGGTGTCAGAAGAGATGGTGACAAAGTTGAAGCTCAAGAGACAGAAACACCCACATCCATATCGGATTGCCTGGGTACATGATGAGCACAAGGTCATGGTCAATGAACAATGCCTGGTGAAGTTCAAGATTGGTGGATACCAAGATGAGGTACTGTGTGATGTCATATCCATGGATGCATGTCATATGTTGTTGGGTAGACCATGGCAGTTTGATAGATGTGCTGTACATGATGGTCGTGCGAATACCTATTCCCTGACAAAGGATGGAGTGCGACATAAGCTAAAACCATTGAAGGAGACTGAAGAAAAGGTATGTGGTAATGCAAGGATAAATTTTTTTGATGGAAGAAGTTTCCTAGATGGTATGAGGCATGAGCATGTATGTTTTGCTTTAATTCCAAAAGTTGGTAAAGAGGAAGTAGAAGATGTTCCTGTAGAAGTTGCAGATTTGTTGAATGAGTTTCAGGATATTGTATCCGATAATGTGCCTGATGGATTACCACCAGTCAGGAAGATCAGTCATCAGATGGACTTGATCCCATGATCGAGTTTGCCAAATAAGGCAGCACACAGAATGACACTTGTAGAAAGTAAGGAGTTGAACAGACAAGTACATGAACTGTTACAGAAAGGATTGATCCGTGAGAGTCTGAGTCCCTGTGCTGTACCAGCAGTATTAGCACCAAAGAAGAATGGAGAATGGAGGATGTGTACAGATTCTAGGGCAATAAACAAGATGACAATCAAGTACAAGTTTCCATTGCCACGAATGGATGATATTATGGACTGTTTGAGTGGAGCTGTGTATTTCTCAAAGATAGATCTGAAAAGTGGATATCATCAGATTCGGATCAGAGAAGGAGATTAATGGAAGAATGCCTTCAAGACAAAGGAAAGACTGTATTAGTGGTTAGTCATGCCTTTTGGGCTAACCAATGCACCGAGCACTTTCATGCGGCTCATGAATGAGGTTCTGAAAGAATTTTTGGGTAAGTTTGTCATTGTTTACCTAGATGATATTTTGATCTTTAGTAAGACATTGGATGAGCATATGATGCATATTCGTATGGTATTTGAGAAGTTGAGAGAAGAGAAATTGTTGATTAATTTGAAGAAGTGCAGTTTTGTGAAGAAAGAGTTAGTGTATTTGGGATTTGTAGTTTCAGCAGAAGGTCTAAAAATGGACCCAGAGAAGGTACAGGCTATCCTTGAATAGCCTACTCCAAGGAGTGCTACTGAGGTAAGATCTTTTCATGGTCTAGCTAGCTTTTACAGAAAGTTTATCAGAAATTTTAGCAGTATTTGTGGACCCTTGACTGAAACAATGAGAGGGGATAGAAAAGAGTTTAAGTGGACTAATGGGGCAGAAAAGAGTTTTCAATTGTTGAAACAAAAAGTTACAGAACAACTTGTTTTAGCACTTCCAGATTTTAATAAGGTGTTTCAAGTAGATTGTGATGCTAGTGGTACTACAATAGGAGCTGTTATGAGCCAAGAAGGTAAACTTGTTGCTTATTTCAGTGAGAAGTTAAATGATGCCAAGAGGAAATATTCTGTTTATGATCAGTAATTTTATGCTATAGTTCAGGCATTAAAGAAGTGGAGACATTATCTGCTTCCTAAGGAGTTTGTTTTGTATACTGATCATCAAGCTTTGCAATATTTGAATAGTCAAGGAAAGTTGAATCAGAGGCATTTGAAATGGGTTGAGTTTTTGTAGAGTTATACATTTGTTTTGAAACACAGGAGTGGAAAGTCTAATAGGGTTGCAGATGCTCTTAGCAGAAGGCAACTATTGCTGACAGAAATGCAGATTGAAGTGGTTGGGTTCAAGGAACTCAAGAATTTGTATCTAGAGGATCCTGATTTTGGTGAAGCTTGGAAAGCTTGTAAAGAACCTGTTACTCTAGACAGGACGAAATGGCTGGATTTTATGATCCAAGATGATATGCTATTCAGAGGGAGTCAGTTGTGCATTCCATGAAGTTCTATGAGGGAGAATCTCATCAAGGAGAAGCACAGTGGAGGATTGGCTAGACATTTTGGTCGTGATAAAACCCTTGGTTTGGTTAGTGAGAATTATTATTGGCCACAGTTGCAGCAAGATGTGAAGAAGTTTGTACAGCGTTGCAGAGTATGTCAGATGGCGAAAAGAGTGAAGTAGAATACAGGATTGTATCAGCCATTACCTGTACCAGAGAAGCCTTGGGAGGATATCAGCATGGACTTTGTTCTTGGTTTAGCGAGGACTCAGCGGGGACATGATTCAATGTTTGTGGTGGTTGACAGATTTTCAAAAATGGCACATTTCATTCCCTGCAAGAAGACTAATGATGCTGTTCATGTAGCAGAATTGTTTTTCAGAAAAGTAGTGAGACTTCATGGTTTGCCAAAGACCATAGTTTCAAATCGGGACACTAAGTTTGTTGGATATTTCTAGCGTACATTGTGGAAGAAGTTGAAGACAGATTTGAAGTTCAGTTCATCACATCATCCACAGACTGATGGACAGACAGAGGTGGTGAATAGGAGTTTGAGAAATTTGCTGAGATGTTTGGTTGGAGATAAGCCAACAAGATGGGATTTAATTTTACCACAGGCGGAATTTGCATACAATAATTCTGTCAACAGAAGCACTGGTAAATCACCATTCCAGATTGTATATGGAAGTAGTCCAAGAAATGCATCTGAATTGAGGAAGATAGATAAAGGAGAAATAAGTAGTGCTGAAGCTTAGGATTTTGCAGAACACTTGAAGAACATCCATGGGGAGGTGAGGAAGCATATTACCAAGATGAACGCACAGTATAAGGCTAAGGCAGATGAGAAAAGGAGGTATAAGGAATTTCAAGTTGGTGATGAAGTCATGGTTCATTTGCGGAAGGAGCGGTTTCCAGTTGGTACATATAACAAGCTGAAAATGAAGAAGTTTGGACCATGTAAGATACTGAAGAAACATGATTCAGGAAACGCATATGAGGTAGAATTGCCTACTAAGCTAAATATTTCACCAGTGTTTAACATTTCAGATTTGATAGAGTATCATGAAGGAGGTGTTGAAGATGAGATCACAGCAGCACAGTGGAGTATTCCAGCAACTAGTTCAGACACTAAGGAGATCGAAGATATACTGGACAGTCGTGTTGGCAGAAGCACAAGGAATAGGACATATGAAGAATATTTGGTCAAGTGGAAAGGACGACCTATTGAAGATTCATCATGGCTAACAAGGGTGGAGGTTAACCATCTTGATTTTCCTCTGCACACCTGAGTCGTGACAGGGTCACTTCTCAAATTACCCTGGGTGTCTGATGCAAGAGCATCCTGGGTGTAAGAGCAATCTTGCATCACCCAAAAATATTTGTTTTTGCTTTTCAATAAGGGCTATCTTGTGCAGAGCTGCTATTTCTAGAAACTTTCTATTTTTAGTAAGTTGGTCATACGATCTCGGAATGTTCTGATTTCACATGTGGAGGTTCATCTCTGTCATATCAACCTGCCAGTAAAGTTTCATGGCTAGATCAAGTCTGGTTTTGAAGATATTGAAAATTTTCGATTTTAGAAACAAGGTGCAAAAAATTTGAACTCAGTTTTGAAGGCTTTAGAGGCCCCGGATGAGGTCAAATTTTGGGCTGAATGAAGCTTGGTTGATTTAGGCGTTGTAGAGCTCCTCGCGCCCTTTCCGAAATGAGGTTACAATAGTCAATCGGGTCAACTGGTGATGACTTATGGTCTTCGGAAGTTGGGTCACCTGAAATGACAGAAAATGATTTTTTTTCAAAATTTCTGTTCGGGTTTCAAAATTTATTTTGAGCCGACTTTGATGTAATAAATTGAAAAATAAAATAATTCTAAGTTTGGTCGGCCCTATGGGCTAAATTTCTGGAACCTTCCCAGGCGGTGGAAAATTGCCTATATAAGGAAGGCTGTATTATTGTCTTAGGCAGTTCAGAATAGTTCTGGGTAGTAGATCTGGGTAATAGTTCGAGGCTTTGTCCTACAGAATATTGTAAGGGAATGCCCATGTGGCTTTGCATGTTGTAATTCTGAAAATTTATAATTCCACATTTGTGGAGATAATAAGAAGCCAATTTTCTGTTCTTGCATATTATTGTTGTTGTTTCTCTATGTCTGTTATGTGTTTGTGGTATTAAGGGGAGCACCCTTCATCAGGTTGATAAGATAACAATGTTCATTCTATGAATTATACATAAAAGATTTTATAGTCCACTCGGTTAAGAGATTTGACTATGTACAATGGTTAAATATGTAACAGTAGATGATCTTCCTTAATACAACTTCAATTGCAGATTACAGATCAATATTTAGCTCATACAAATCCTTCTGATCAATGTAATACTTCAAATTCAACAATGTATCAACTTACTATCCGTCGGTAATTACTCTATGTTGCTCGATAATTGCTCTAAAGCTCGGTTCTTACTAACTAGTATGATCAGAATGCATGAACCTTATTCACATGATAACTCTATAGTATCTTCTTCTTCTGATGATTTTTCATCATGAAAATCTAATCTCTTATATAGACATGTAAATTGTTTTCTTCTCCTCCATCAGATATTTCCACTTAATCATCTTTGTTGATTTTATCACTCTAAGCTTCCTTGGTTGATGTGTCAATAACACATTTCAATCTGCTCCACTAGATCTTCTTTTAATTATGTTAGCCATCGATCTTCATAATAAACATTATCTGTTACCACTGAAATAGAGGTACTTTATAGCTCATCAATCTTATCGGCTAAACTAATCATTTAATTCCTTTCTATTCTGCTCAGTTAACAAAGAAATGCATTGGTAAACACAAGCTCAGTTAACACTATGCTCAGTATACACTACACTCCGTTGGTGTATACGAAATACTTCATTTACTAACAACACTACTTTGTGTCTTTTAGCTCTATTTTTCATCATAGATGAATGCAACATAATCAAGTCAATATTATAACGTCATAGACTCATCAACAAGTTACTCAATGTATTCCTTATGCTCATCTAACATATACATCTTCCTCATGTAGATATTTCTATTCTTCATCTCTTTCACCTTTCTTTAGATGTTTCGGTATAGTAACTTACGAGATAAGTGATGTCAAACTAGTTGACATCAATGACAACATAATACTAATTTAATCAAATTACATATCTAATCAGCAACTCCTCAGTGATCTTAAATCACATATTCTTCAATTAGGTTCCAAATCAGTTGTAGTTCATCAAAAATAGGTTTTAAGAGGACCCAAAACCCCTTACAAGTATAACAAGAAAGTGTTATAATAACTGAGAGGGGGTTGAATTAGTTATTCATAGTCACAAATCAAAATGTATAATCTAAAGCAATTTACTTAAACTTCTGTAGCTTAGTAGCATAAAATACTATACTGTCTGTGCTTTTACCGATTACCAGTCAATAACATATAATGATTAACAATCAAGTCCAATATGCAATATGTAAAGTAGGATAACAAACAATCATCACAATGAACACATAACATAAAAGATTTAACATGGAAACCCTTTGAAGGGAAAACCACCTGGGACCGACAACCCAAAAATTGTTCACTCTTCTAAAGTGAGTTCGTTGAAGACCCAACCCTATTAAAAGTTACAAACACACTATGAGGTGTGACCTTGTTAGAAGATTTTAGACCAACAGTTATCATTGAACCAACATTCACTATGGGGTTGACAGGATAACAATGTTCATTCTATGAATGATACATAAAAGACTTTCCTAGTCCACTTGGTGAAGAGATTTCTCTATTTACAATGGTTAAAATGTAACAGCAGTTGATCTGATCATAACACAACTTCAATTGTAGATTATCAGATCTATGTTAAGCTCACTCAAATCCTCTGATTAGTATATCTATTCTATATCAACAATAATCAATAACTTACTGTCGCTTGGTAATATCTTTCTAATGCTCGGTAAACTCTGTAGTTAGGTTCTCCTTACCTTGTTTGGTCAAGCATACATGAAAACTTGTTCATGCGTCATCACTGGAGTCTCCTTCTTCTGACATTTGTTTCATAATGAAACCCTAGTCTCTTAAATAGACAAGTAAATCATTTTCTTCTCATCCGTTAGATTTTTTCGCTTATTCTCCTTCGTCCATTTTTCCACTTAAACCTTTCTCAGTTGATGTGTCAGTAAAATATTTTATTTCCATCCTTTAGATCTTCCTTGAATTTTGTTAGCTGTCAATCTTCATAACAAACTTTATCTCCATCTCCTATCACAAGGTACTTTACAACTCATCAATCCTTATCAGCTAAACTAATCATTTAGTTCCTTTCTCCTGCTCGGTTAACAAAGAAATGTGTCGGGGAACACAAGCTCAGTTTATACTATGCTCAGTATACACTATACTGCTCGACATATACTATGATGCTTCATCAACCGACCACACTACCTTGTATCTTTAAGCTCTTTTCCTCATCATAGATGAATGAAAGATAATTAAGTCATTAACTTAAGGTCATAGATTCATCAACAAGTTGCCCAATGTATTCCTTATCCTCATATGTCATATACATCTTCCTCAAGTAGATATTTATGTTCTTCATCTCTCTTACTCCTTTTTTATAGATGTTTAGGTATTGTAACTTACAAGATAAGTGTTGTCAAACCAGTTGACATCAATGATAACATATTATTGATTTGATCATATTACATATCTAATCAACAACTCGGTGATCTCTAATCACAGATTCTTCAATTAGGTTCCAAATCAGATGTAGTTCATCAATCTCTCCCTTTGACATTGATGGCAACTCAAGTAATATGAAATATACCATACACATACCAAACATGTATTCTACAACTTTGTGAACAAATGTTGTACAAGCTCTCCCTAGCTTAATATGTTTAATCACTACGTTACTCAACAACATTACCAATGCAACCTTCCTTTTGAAGATATGATCTTTTCAGCTCTCATATTCCTTCTTCTGTTCTTAGTAACTGATCTTCAGTGCTCTCCCTTTGTTTCTATTTGTCTCTCCCTTAGATAGATGTTTCAGTGTCCTCAATGGTGAATACTATTTCATATTATTTATCTCTCCCTTTGACAACAATGCCAAAGAAGCAAATAAACATACAACTCTATAGTATCCATGTAACTCTCTATTGTCTGGTGCATTCTTTGTATCTCTATATATTGATATTCCAATTTGTTCCAGTTCTCCAAACTCTTCATAACCTTAGACATGATCCAAAGTGTGAACTATGCTGCATCAACATGAATGATCTTCTATTAAGATTGTGCTAATGCAACATCCAGATCACATTAGTGACTAGTAGACAGGGGATGGACCCCAAGTCTAGTCCTCAAGTATTCAAATGTATCCTTTGGTAGAGGCTTTGTAAATATGTCTATAAGTTGTTCTTTAGATGTAACAAATTCTATCTTCACTTGCTTCTCCTGTACTTTTTCTCTTAAGTAGTGATTCTTAATAGATATATGCTTTGTTTTAGAGTGCATCACTAGATTGTTTGAAATATTTATTGCACTAGTGTTGTCACAATATATAATCACTAGCTCAGTGATTACCTCATTCATACTTTCCAACACTTTCTTAATATATGCAATATTTGAATAGTTTGTAGCAGCAACAACATACTCTACTTTGGTTGTAGACTGAGGAATGCAAGCTTGCTTCTTACTTGTCCATGTAACAAGCCTTTCACCAAAGAAAAATGCTCCTCTAGTGGTACTTTTTTTGTCATCCATATTTCTAGCCGAATTAGCATTGGTGTAGACTCTGAGTTCAAATTTTCCTTCCTTAGGATACCATAATCCATAATCTTTTTTTTTTCAGGTATCTTAAGATTCTCTTTGTAGCAACCATGTGTGACTCCCTAGGATTTGTAGAAAATCTTGCAATAATTCCCACAACATGTGCTATGTCTGGTCTACTATGCACTACATACATTAACTTACCAATCATTGATCGGTACCGTGTCTGGTTCACCTCTGTAGTTTCATCTTCCTTAGTTAGTTTCATCGGTGTTCCAATAGGTTTAGCATTTTCCATGCCAAATGTTCTCAGTATTTCCTTGATATATTTAGATTGTGTGATGAATATCCCATCACTCTACTGAATCACTTGTAGTCCTAGAAAGAACTTAATCTCTCCAAACATAGACATTTCAAACTTTTTTCTCATCTCATCAGCAAAGGATTTACATATGTGATCTTGAACTCCAAAAATAATATCATCCAAAAATATTTCAGCAATAAGAATAGTATCATTAGTATCTCCTTTCATATACAAATTGATGTTCTCACTAGTTCTAGAAAATCCAATACTTAACAAATAAGTATGCAACCTTTGATACCAGGCTCTCGGTGCTTGCTTCAAACCATATAAAGTTTTATGTAATCTACATACCATGTCCTTTTTTTCTAGATCAACGAACCCTTCTGGTTTTTCTATGTAGACCTCTTCTTCAAGTATCCCATTCAAAAATGTTGACTTAACATCCATTTGATAAACTTTGAACTTTTTGTGTGTAGCATATGCAAGTAACATTCTTACTCCTTCTAATCTAGCAATAGGTGAAAATGTTTCACCATAATCAATTCCTTCCTCCTGTGCATATTCCTTGCATACTAATCTAGCTTTATTTCTTGTTACCTCTCCATTTTCATTCAGCTTGTTTCTGAATATCCACATAGTACTGATAAAATTCTTATCTTTAGGTCTAGGTACTAAGGTCTAGGTTTTGTTTTTCTCTATCTATTCTATTTCTTCTTTCATTGCATTAACCCATTCATCATTTTCTAATGCAACTTTTACATTCTTCAGTTCATATTCAAAAAATAGATAGGTACCTTGTCTTGTCTTACTCCTTGTTTGCATTCTAGCTTGTCTATCTCCAATGATTTATGTCTCAGGATGATGTCTCCTAAAAAATCTTGCTAGTACTTGATCTCTTCTTTCTTGTTCATCCTGTGCAGGTTCATTTTCTTGCTCGGCAGGTCCTTCCTGCTCATCGGTTTCTCTTTCCTGTTCCTCAGTATTGTTTTTCTATTGACCAATTGTCATAGTCTGTGACTTTGGTAGATACTCAGGTTGTTCAATGTAAGTGAATCTACTATCATCTTCTAGTTCCTTTCTATTTTCCTCTACATTCTTATCATCAAACTCATCAACTTGAACATTAGTACTTTCAATCATTTTATTAGTATCTTTGTTCATACACTTTTATGATTTACTTTTACTAGAATATCCCAGAAATATCCCTTCATCACCATTTGAGTCAAACTTTCCATTTCTTTCATCTTTCAGAATAAAACATTTGCTTCCAAAAATCTTGAAATAACTTATAGTGGGTTTGTGTCCAAACCATAACTCATAGGGTGTCTTGTTAGTGTCCTTCAATTGTACTTGGTTTAGAACATAAATAGTTGTGCTGATAGGTTCTCTCTAGTATGTCTGAGCAACATTCTTTAATATCATCAATGTCCTAGCATAGTCAACGATTGACCTATTCCTCCTTTTAGCAATGCCATTCTGCTGAGGTGTCATCAGTGTAGGGACCTGTCTTTTAATACCATGCTCATTGCAAAAATTAGTAAATTCATCAGAGATAAATTCACCTCCTCTATCAGATCTTAAGCATTTCAATTCTTTACCAGTCTCTTTTTCTACTTTAGCTTTATACCACTTAAACATCTTGACTGCTTCATATTTTTCATTTAGAAATATGATAGCCATCAACCTAGTATAATCATCAACAAAAAGAATAAAGTATATGTCTCCTGTTATCATCGCTTAAAATTTTGGGCTTCATGCTAATATTTTGGTGAGTTTTCAATTTTCAGCCTAATAGAAACGTTCCATGATTGAAAATCCTGTGTTTGGAAAACCCTTGTTTCAAACCTGAAGTCCTATTATAATTTTTCATTACCTTTTTGGACTCACTAACTGCTCAAATAAACATTTTCTTTTTATGCTCCCTTTGTCTTTCACTTTATATGTTAAGCGCTTAGGTTTTAACTTCAGCTTTCCCCTTTAAAATTATTTAATCCTTCAAAGCCTAATTTTCAAGTTAATTTTTCTGAAAAACTAAAGCTTTTGAATGAGTGGTTGTCGTTGCACCATAAGACTCCCGGTTGTTAGATTTTCTGACATGCAAAATAGCGACACAGCTAATGGGACAAGCTAGGATAGACTAGCTAGTCTATGCTCTGAACCTTGTCTGAGGCCTCCAGTGTACTCTGACACCTATGGATGATCTATAGGGTATTTTATGTATTCAAGAACCCCCTAATCTACCCATCTATCCCACTGAGTTAAACAAGTCCAACTATCACCATGTCATTCCTTGCTTCCTGTCGCTAACCCACATTATGGCTCAAAAAAGGTGTTTTTGCTTCCTGACCTGATCCACATTCAAACAAAGAGTTCTATTGGATTCTAAGGAATTTTTATGGATTTTTTCACCTATCCATGGCATTGAGAAGGTTTTGGAAACACTCAATTTGATAGTTCCTTTGGAAACTAAGGTTACTAGACTAGGCTTAACTAGCCCTCCACCCGGTTTAATTTGCAATTTGATACCCTTTTCTGAGAGTTTCAAAATTCATGGTCTGAAAACAATATGCTTAGATTGACCCCCTCTAATATATTTTTAGGGTCTCAAGTTCCCAAGAGACCGTTCTGTTCCTGTACCAATTTATAAGGTTTCTAGGACTATTTGGTTTCCTGAACTGGTAGTGCAAAGATCAAGTGTGAAAACAACCTTCCACAACTCCTCCAACCCCCTCCTTCACAAGATAAGACCTTATAACACCCCTCTACAACCTATTAAGAGGATAGGTCTTGAAACCCTATCCTGCTCTCTTGGCATGCATTTCTTCGTTGACTACTCCTAGCCAGGCTTTGCTCTAGCTCACCTAGGGCCTCCTCAAACTGCAGCTTATCCACTTGCTCCAGGGCCCTACTTGCATTATGTTATAGGTATGGGTCTATACTTTATGATTCTAGAGTTTTATGGCTTGGCCATGGTGGAAACTAAAGATACAGGCCCATTTACACAGCTCACTCCAAACTGGTAGCAAGCTGGTTACAAAAGAATATATACAAAACCAGCACAATAAAAGCTTAAATAAAATATTCTAATGCATAAAAAAGAAGAACTAACACTAGTAACAAAGTAACACATCGAAAATCCAAGAATTTTTCAATATTTACAGCAGAAGAAAGCTAAAACCAACAATTTCATGCTCCAAACTGTGTTTTTTCCTTCATGGCTTATTGTAGCCATACAAACTGACGTCCAACCTCGGGATTAGGGTTTTCAAAACATTAAATATAATTTTTTCCAAGTGTGTGCATAGGTTTTAGGGATTATAGCCTTTTAGTCATATAAGACTTGCAACTTTTAGTTGCTATAGGAACTCTCGCTTCCTCCTGCAGGAACTCTTGCTTTCTCATACAAAACACTTCTAAAGCACACTTGTGCTTCTAAACAAACACCAACCTATGATTATCAACCCCAATCCACACACTCCAAGTGCATTGCATTCCTTGGATAGTATGCAGACAATTAGACTAGAAAGATTAGAAACTGAGCTTCTAGGACTTAGTCTATGCCTAGACACAACAAAAACAAATGAGCCAAACACCTTGTGGCCCTTATTTAATTACATAATTCAACCCAAAAGTAAGACACACCAAACTTTGAAGGTGAGGGCCCTCATAGAGGTGCTCATGCACCATACTCCCCCTCAGCATGAACTAAGGCACCTTGGGGTCTAGGAGAGCTAGATTAATACCAAACATTTTGAACTGCCCTTCCTCTATCCATGTAGCTTTAGATTCTAGTTGTCCTTTCCATTTGATTAGATGCTCCATGTAGACTTGATGTCCGGTAGTTTTCTTCACCTGGGATTCTAGGATCTTCTCTACTTGGGCTGGTTCCTTCTTAGGCATAGTATTGGTGTCCACATCTTGAAGTACCTTTGGTGGAGTTGTACCTTGCTGACTAGTATCTCCTTTAAATCTAATAAGGTCTACAACATCGAACAATGGTGAGATGGCTAAATCTAAAGGTAAGTCCACCTTGTAGGCATTCTCTCCATATTTGGCTAAAATCTTGCATGGGCCTACTCTCCTAATCTGTAGCTTAGTAGACATGCCCTTCTGCATTCTTGCTTTGCTAAGATGGACCATAACATAGTCCCCAATCTGAAACTGTACATCTTTCCTCTTTTCATCTACTTTGGCCTTGAGTTTTTGGGTAGATTCCACAATGGTTTTCTTCACTTTCTCTTGAACCTCCTTGATGGTTTGAGTGAAATCTTTAGTTTGCCCACTCTTCAACTCCATGGAACCTAAGTCTGTCAACTCACATACTCCCCTGGGGTGTCTTCCGTAGACTATCTCAAAAGGACTTCTTCCTCTGGTCCTATTCACACTATCATTATATGCATATTCAGCCTGAGAGATAACAAGATCCCAAGTCTACCCATACTCTTTTGTCAAGAACCTTAACAAGTTACCAAGCACTCTAATGATGACCTCGGTTTGACCATCAATTTGAGGATGGTATGCTGAACTGAAAGAGAGATTAGTTCCCAGCCTTTTCCATAAGGTTTTCCAAAAATGACCCATGAACTTGTTGTCCCTATCTGATACAATACTCAAAGGAAGTCCATGAATCCTAACTATCTCTTTGAAGAAGAGATGTGCTACATAACTTGCATCATGAGTTGTCTTGCAAGGAATAAAATGACTCATTTTAGAGAACCTGTCAACAACAACATAGATGTTATCCATACCTGATTTTGTTTTAGGGAGTCCAACCACAAAGTCCATGCTTACACAGTCCCATGGCCTATTTGGAATTGGTAGAGGTTGAGAAAGTCCAGCAATTACTTGAACCTTCTTTTTCTCTTTGACATGTTCCGCATTGCTCAACATACCTCTTGACATCCCTTGCTAACTTAGGCCAAAAGTAGTATCTTTGTACTAACTCCAATGTCTTGTTTATACCAAAATGACCACTTAGGCTGCCATTATGCTTTTCTTGAATCAGATTTTCCCTCATGGATCCTCTAGGTACACAAAGCTGATTACCTTTAAACAAAAATCCATTCTGAAGGGTATAATCTGCAAACTCACCATGAAAGTTGTTCTCAAATTCTAGGCATACCTTGTAGGCTTCTGAGAAGTCTTCATCCTCCTCATATAAGTCTTTAAAACCTTCTATTCCAATGCTTTGCAGCTGTACCTCTTGGATAGTCAATAACTTTCTACTTAAGGCATCTGCTACCTTGTTGAGCTACCCTTTCTTGTGCTTAATTATGAAGGTAAAGGACTAGAGATACTCCATCCATTTCAAGTGCCTGTTACTAAGCTTCTCCTGAGTGTTTATGTACCTTAAAGCCTGATTATCTGTGAAGACAACAAATTCTTCTGGCAAAAGGTAATGCCTCCACTTCTTGAGAGATTGTACTAAGGCATACAACTCCAAGTCATAAGCCGAATACTTCTTCTTTGCCTCATTTAGCTTCTCACTGAAGAATGCCACAGGCCTTCCTTCTTGACTTAAAACACCCCCTACTGCTATACCACTTGCATCATATTCAATGGTAAATAATTTATCAAATGTAGGCAAGAGTAGGATAGGTTTAGTGGCTACTTCTTGTTTCAAAGTTTGGAACCCTTTCTCAGCTACCTCGGTCCACTTGAACTTAGTTTTCAGCCCTCCTTTGATAGTATCCAATATTGGTGCACATATCCCACTGAAGTTCTTCATGAACTTTCTATAAAATTGGGCTAAACCATGGAAACTTCTAACTTCTGTCCCTATTTTTGGGGTAGACCAATTCATGATTGCCTCCACCTTGCTTAGGTCCATTTTTAAATTTCCCTTGGACACTACAAAGCCCAAATAAATCAGCTCTTGTTTCATGAACTCCTATTTTTCTAGGTTGATGGCTAGCTGCTCTTCATGTAGCTTCTTCATGACCAACCTCAAGTGCTCAAGATGCTCTTCTCTTGTCTGGCTATAGATGACTATATCATCCAGATACACCACCAAAAAGCTTCCTATGAAGTCCTTCAAGACCTCATTCATTAACCTCATGAAAGTGCTTGGGGCATTAGTAAGCCCAAATGGCATGACAAGTCATTCATACAATCCATCAGTGGTTTTAAAAGCGATCTTCTACTCATCCCCTTCCTTAATTCTGATTTGGTGATAACCACTCTTTAAATCTAGCTCTGTGAAAAACATAGCACCTCCTAAACAATCCATCAAGTCTTCTATTCTTGGGATTGGGAACCTATACCTGATGGTGATCCTATTGATAGCCCTTGAATCCATGCAAAGTCTCTATTTACCTCCTTTCTTGGATGCTAAAACCATAGGGACTGCACATGGACTAATGCTCTTCTTAATCAGTCCTTGATCTAACAATTCTTGTGCTTGCCTTGCTACTTCCTTATTCTGGTCCAGGATTATCTTGTATGATGCTTTATTAGGCAAGGATGTACCAGGTACAAAGTCAATTTCATGACTTATGGCTCTTCTTGGAGGTAAAGTGGCAAGGGTTCCATCGCTTACAATGTCTTTGAATTCTTCCAACATTTGTTACACTTCCAATGGTAAATCTGCCTGCAACTTCTTGTCTTCCTCCTTTGGCTTCACCATAATGGCACACCCTATGGTCCCCTCTTCCTGTAGTACATGTAGGAACTCTTTCCTTCTGCTAAGAAACACACTAGGTGTCTTAGAAGTTTCCCCTTCATTCTCTACTAAGGACTAAATTTTGAAAGTCTTTCCATCCTTTTTAAAAGAAATGGAATTTTCCTCTCCATCATACATCATCTTCCTATCAAATTTCCAAGGTCTTCCTAAGAGAAGATGGCATGCATCCATGGGCAAAACATCACAAAGAATTCTATCCTTATAGCTTCCAATAGAAACCTCTACCCATGTCTGCTCATTAACTAGCACACTTTGCTCCTAGTTCAACCAAGTCACCTTGTATGGGTTTGCATGTGGAACCTTAGTGAGTTTAAGATTTTTTGCCACCTCCTCTGCTATGATGTTATCCGTAGACCTTGAATCTACTATAACCTTGCATACTTTTCCTTGTATCTTGCACCTGACTCTAAAAAGAACTCTTCTTTGCTTGGGTTCACCTTGATTAGGCTACCTGATGAGTACCCTTCTGAACATAAGATTCTCCCCCATTTCTGATTCTAATTTTCTGACTTCATTATTGCATGAGCTGCTGCTATCCTCTTGGGTATATGCTACCCTCTTCTCATTATTTGAAGTTGAAGGTTTATCAGGACACCTATAGGTAGGGTGTCCAAGCTGTCCACACTGATAGCACTTCATGGTGGCAAAATAGGAGCTGCTTCTCCCTATTCCTCTTCCTCTATTTCCTTGAGAACCTCGTGCTCTTCTATAGGATCCTCTTGTACTGATTTCTGTACTATGTTCCAAGAGTCTACTTTCCCCTTGATTTCTTGATTCACCACCTCTACTAGAACCTCCTCTTTGAACCCCTCTAGAGTCTCTACCTCTTCCTCTATTCTTGGAGTTAGGTTCTTTCTTTCTTCTTTGTTTCTCTTCAATCTTTTGTGCCATATGTTGACATCCAAGTACGGTGGTGGGAGTGAACAAACTCATCTCCTCACTTATGCTCCATTTCAAGCCACTCAAATACCTTGCCACTTTAACACTTTCTTCCTCTTTAATCTTGGACCTTAAGCTCAACTTGTGGAACTCTTCTGTGTAGGTGGCTACATCCATCTCCTTCTATTTGAGGTTCAATCTCTTCCAATGCTGTTGTATTTCATAATCGGCTGGTAAGTAGGCTTCCCTGACTTTGCTAACCATTTCTTTCCAATTCGAGATTGGATTCTTTCCCTCTTTTTCTCTTTCACCCTGTAGATAGTTTTGTGTGTGTGAAAATTATACCTGATCTGTAGACACAACACTCAGTAAAACATTATAGGTTAGTGATAATCAAAATCGTGCAAAATTGAAAGCTATCTAACCAAGCGATTTACTGCCTTCTAATAGGTGCGAGATTAATGTTCTCAGATTGTAATCGAGATCAGTGACCTAGACGACACCTAAATGAAGGATTTGAATGCAATTCTAGATATGGAATAAATGCAATTAATCTATATTTTTGATATTTTCTATGCAATAAGAATGATAAAAACTGATATGATATGAATGTTATTGAAAACTGATATGCTATGAATCTAACAATGATATGTAATATGAATGCAAAAATAAGATTGATCTCACAAAGATGTCGATTCGCAAGAGCTTTGATTCTTCAATTCTAATTCTCCAGCGTGATTGTGCAAAATATGAGATGATTTGTGAAGAGCTGAAGCCTTTAATTTATAGAAATCTAGGGCTTTGGAGGTGCATGGATAAAAGCCATAAATCACTCAAATAAAATCATCTTGATTTTTGAGTTATCTGATCATGAAAGATAGTTAATTCTCAAAATCATGCAAAAATAGCTTTTTAACTCAAATTAGAGTTTAGATCAGCTTTTTGAACTCCAAAAGGATGTTGAGTTCCAAAAAGTCAATAACTTGCATTGATTTTCTGATTTGGAGTTTAACTGTTTCTTTTGAATATGCATAATAATTAAGAATTAAATAAATAAATAAAGTGATTTATCCTCAACTCAACTGATTTTAAAAATAAAACAATTGATTTATGGGTTAATCAATTATTTAATCAAAATTTAATTAAAAACTATATTATTAAATAATGACAACTTGCTTTAATTAATTAAATAAGAATTTAATCAATTATTCACATGATATTAGATTTATTGTCAAAATTAAATAATACAATTAATAATAGATATAATTAAATTTAATTACACAATTAAGTGGCAAATATTAAATCTAATTAATTAAATATGAAAATATTCAATTAATCAAACTTTAGGATAAATGTGATTTATTGCCAAATAATTATAAAATTAAAGATAATTAAGATAATTAGGAATATTACTAGGAATATTCCCCGATGCAAAATTTAAGATAATCAATTATGATTCGATGATGTTTAGATGTGCCTTAGGTTAGGACTTTGATGTCGATTTCGTTCGAATTGAATATGTAGGAGATTAATGAACTTATAGCCCATTTTTGGGGTATTACATTTTGCCCCTCTTTGAATTACTGTGCGAAGTGCAGTGGTTCAAAGATAGTCTGTGTTTGATAGAGATATGAAACTGATTCAAAAGATAAACCGATCTCAAGATAGAAACCAATTGAGAGATATTGAGATAAGAGGTCCTGAATGACTAGAGATAATGTTCACTGTAGCAGAAACTAAACCTATGATTGCGAAAAAGTGTCAAAACACCTAATTCTGAACCTTAGGATTGATAAGAAGTGAGTGACCCGTTCTAGACTCGATTGTCTTAGCAGAACTAGCAAGTATCACATCCAAACCCTTCAGTTGTCGAAGAACCAAGGAAAGAACACTATGATCTGATGGTTGCAAAAACTGATACAGTTTACAAGATTAGGAGAATACCAGATTGATATGGATCGATGAATCTGATATGCCCCAAGTGATGATAGATTTTCCCCGAGCGATGAGGACTTTTGATGAATCAGCGACTAGACATGATTGTTTGTCTTGATTACTGATGAAAGATATTGATAGACTTGATCGATAGAATTTGATTTACAGACTTTGAATGATGTGCAATACCATGCCCCCTTCGGGATTAAAATTGAAATCTGACAAGAAAAGTCAGTGTTATAGTTTAGAAGCATGTTAATTGATTTGAGAAGTGGTTATATACGTCCGAGAACGCATTCTGCATCGTTTGGAGGTCCTGAAGACCGAATTTGATTAGGTTTGACCATGAGTTTGACCATGGTTGACCAAGTTGAAATTTTGATAGTTTGATGTAAGATAATCAATTAAGTTGAATACTAGATGTCTGTGATGATTGAAGGTTGAATATGCAAGTAGTTAATAATATGATAAATGATCTCAGATTTGAATTTTGATCCAGAAAAAGGATTCTACTTGCTGATTCGTTGGAGGAACCTTCATGTGAGATTCAGCTCTTGTTAGACTAGAAGATGCGATTTGAAGAATCGTTTAAGCATTGGAGTTCGTTTAATCATTGTGAGATCATGCAACATGCAAAATGAAATGAGACATGCAAAATGAAATGCAACCTAAGACCTAGGACCTAGTCACTGATCATATGTCGATTTGTTATCATCATTGAACTTTTAGGTAACTGGATAAATCAATACAATGCCCACTAGCTACGAAACCATAGACATATGAATATTGATTTGTAACGCTCAAGAACCAATACAACATCCCCTAGCTAGGCAACCATGGACATATGAATATTGATTTTGTTTTCGAAATGTCGGATTAGATATAAGCACCAAGGCACAAGCGCCAGGATGACCTGAATATCATGTCCATTTTGATATAGCAATTTGTACAAGCATCAAAACATAAACGTTGTGATGACCTGAGTACGCCTTGCGTTGCAAACACATCAAACAGTCAAGAGATCATTCTAAATCCAATGTGAATTACCCGTAGTGACCCTTTATCATTCACATCCTTAGGCAAGATTGCATTCACAGTAGGAGAAAGAACTTACTCAAAAAGACAATAGTGAGATCAAACTTCCTTGAATTTTTTGGGTATCAATGGTCGAGGTATGCATGGCCATCCAATTCGAGATAGAGGCTCTTACAGTCGGACACCATTTCAATCCAAAATTTCCAAAGTTGTTAGATTTTCACATACAAGCAGAAGACAAAGAAAAGATTATGCCCCCAGTCATCACTCTCTAAATCCTATAAAGGACATCATCGAAGAGCTCGAAGGGACACAATATGCAAAAATCTCAATGCGAATCAATAAGCATACAAGGAGATAAAAACATGTAAAAAGCATAGATTGTTTTCAGTTGAGTTTTGATGTTTGATTGTTGTAGATGCAAAATCCTTTCTGGAGATGAGACAGACAGACTGACTCAATAGGAAGCTTCAAAGGACTCTGACTGGATAGGAAATGTCTAAGATACATAGGAGACCATAGGATATGACATTGATTGCCCCCAAATTTGAACATTGATAGGATATAGACGCTTGAGCTGATTGGTGTACAGACCGATTTATTGAAACCAGGATATGCAGAAACAAACCGGGAGATATGTACAAACTAAAGCAAGACTGAAAGCTAGGAAAGACCAAGATTGTGCTGATACATGGAGCATTTTGGAACAAGTGGTGCCTGTTTGCCGGGTTTTCACCATCTTGGTAGAGATTCTATTTTTGCTACCAAGGCGCCTGTTTCCAGGTTTTCACCAAGGCACTTTTTTCTTTCTTTTTTCATTTTTTTGTATTTTTCATTTTCTTAAATTTTTTTGTACTTTTGATATTTTTTGATTTTTTTGTGAATCATCAAGGCGCCTATTGCTAGGTTTTCACCAAGATGTTCATTTTTTCAGGACTTTTTCCGATTTTTAAGATTTTTTTCAGGACATTTACCAAGCACTGAATGCCTTAGGCATAGAATTTCTTTAGATGGAGAACATTGATTGGTTCTCAAAGCTGTTCTCCTTCAGTTGTTGAGAGTTGATAGGAACCAGAGCCAAAAGTAGCAGTGATTACAAAGGGACCCATCCAGTTGGGTTTGAACTTCCCCTTGCGTTCTCGATGTGATTGATTTTTAGGATTTTCTCTCAACACTAGATCGCCAACCTGAAATTCTCTATGTCTGACTTTCTTGTTGTAGCCTCTAGACATTCTTTTCTGATACACTCTGAGATGATCATATGCTGCTTGTCTGTGCTCATCTAGTAGTTCAAGTTCTTGTAACCTAGACACTATGTAGTCTTCATCAGTGACAAGTCCATGCATTTTGATTCTGAGGGATGGGATTTCAACCTCAATAGGCAGTACCGCTTCAGACCCATAAACTAAAGAGAATGGTGTAGCCCCAGTAGGAACTCTAATACTAGTTCTGATACTGATTCTGATACTGATTCTGATACTAATTCTGATAATTGTTCTGATACTGGTTCTGATACTGGTTCTGATATTGATTCTGATACTGATTCTGATATTGATTCTGATAATTGTTCTGATACTTGGTATACTTGATAGCATCTTTTTCCATTTGCAAACTCCCAAGAAAGATCATATCGTGCAGTCCCAATGTCTAGCAAGGTGGAGAACAAAAGGGATTAGCAAGCTGGTGGAAGAGATGGAAGATAAGAGAATGAAGGAAAATGAAGGGAAGAAATCCTCAAGGGGAAACTCCTCAAGAATACCCAAGCTAGGGAAAAATTGTCATGTAAAGCGCATTTGGACAAGCAATGAAAGGCTAGCATAGGATAAGCACAAAATCATAATGCAAGAGCAGGAAAGGATGCAATCCAAAGGAGTAGACATGTCAAGAGGCTTCATAGCACCGTGTTTTACTCTTTCTTTTTTTTTTTTTTATTAGATCAAGACCAAAGGGGAAAAGGATAGCGATAGGCGAAAATGAATGGAGGAAGATGGATATGAAGGCTAAACATGGAAGGAATGAAAGCAAGATCATCGTAAGATAGCTCACAAAATAGTCAAATATTCATGTATAGATCAACATTGTCAAGATCAAAGAGAGAAGATGAAATGGATGAAATATGTAGAAGAACTACGCATGATGCCTGATTGCCAGGTTTTCATCATGGTACTTATCCAAGGTTCCATAAGGAAGTGGTTTTCACCATAGGATGAATTTATTTCTCTTTACTTTTGCTACCAAGGTGCCTGTTTCCAAGTTTTCACCAAGGCACATTTTTAATTTTTTTCATTTTTCATTTCTTTTTTGGAAGAAGGCAAGCTTTTTAGATAATGCTCCTTGAAAGGATAAACCATGATATGCCAATGATTCAAAATGATATGCTCAAAGATGCTGATAGGGAAAGGAACATGGAAGAGAAAAATGGAAGATAGGGTTTTATGTAAAGCGAGTGAGGTTGGAAGATAGGAGGAATAGGCAAATGAGGAAAAAGGATAGAAGGTAGAAGGTTAATGAATGGAAGGATTGTGAAAGGGTAGATGGAAAGGAAGGCAAGATCAACGTAAACACACACCTTGAAGGGTGGCAAGAGGGTGGAGGAATCGTGAATGAAGGAATACGTGAAGGAATATGGCGAATGGATAGCAGAGGTTGTGGTTTAGGCACATGAAATGGAAGAATATTTTTGGAGGGAGATGAAGTGGAAGCCTTTGGAAGCTTGAATGTCAATTTCACTTTTTTCTCAACACTAGACTCTTTCAAGAGAGACTTTGGAATCCATATAGCCGTAGGCTTTTTATTTCCTTTTGATGATCTAGAGAGAATATCTTCAATGATGGATTTTGGAACCCATACTTGTCTTGTAGTTTTTTTCTTAGATATCTCTTTTGACTTTATGTTTCCATGTCTATTAGAGGAGACATGGTGATCTTCTTTTTTTGATGGATTCTTGTATTGCTTCTTTTTCTTGTATTGAACATTCAAGTTACTTCCAAAAGACTTGGGACTTGTGGAAGAAGAAGGATATGACTGGTTTAGATGGGTGGGTGGATGAAAAGGATTCAAGGGTATGCATCTATGTTGATCTTGAGGAAAGATGGGAGATGGAGGGATGTAAGGACCCAAGATGGATGCCAAATTAGGAGAGTTAGGAGGGGAAAGTGAAGGGACATAAGGACCCAAGATGGAAGGAAGGTGTGAAGCTCTTAGTAGTGGTGGAAGAGGTCCAAGGATGGAAGTGGAAGACGCAAAAGGATAATCAATAAGTTCGTTAGCATCTATATGACAACCAAGGATATCAGCATCTTTAGAGTGAGCATTAGAATTTTCAATAGGATCCTGGGCATCTTGAATAAGAGCATTTTCTTTGATAGGATCGTTCAAATCTTGCAAAGACTTAGGAAGAGTAGAAAGTGAAAGTGAACATGGAGTGGTAGAACAAGAAGATGGAAGACTTTGATCTTGACAAGGATCTTTGGATAGCACAAGTGCATAATTTTTCTCTGGTTTTTCAATAGGCTTAACATTGGAAGTATCAACACCATTTTTACCAACCTTAATGGAAGTATCATCTTTGGAAAGCGCAAGTGTAGCAAGGTTATTTTGATTGTCAATAAGCTCAATAGTGTAAGTAGTAGCTTGATCTTGCTTAGGCGAAGACTTAAGACATGGCGGAATGCATGAAAAAGGGGGTACGGGATCAAAAGAACCCTGAGGCGGATAAGAGACATCGTGAAAAGGAGTGGATGACATGGAGGGTTCTTGATCTTGATCTTTCTTTATGTTGTTTTCTTCATCATTTTTGGAATCCTCTTGACATGGAACCACTTCTAAGGACAAGGAAGCATGTTGGGATTGTATGGATGACTTTGGAAGAGATGGTGGAGGACTAGCTGAAGTAGGGATTATAGCATATGAAGGCTTAGGCTCTTTAGGTTTATCATTATTGAAAGTATTTGTAGCCAAGTGAAGGTTAGCTTGAGTTTCTTTAAGAGGTAGCCCTGGAGGATAACTATAGGGAACCACATGAAAAGTATCAGGGCTTGTGTCAGATGAAGGTTCTGTGAAAGATTTGAAAGACTCGGAAGCTTTAGGAAATGTATGGGTATTGGAGGAAGTAGGGGATGGAAGGGAACCATCACTAGACAAAGGTCCAACATTAACATGATCTTGCTTGAGAGTGTAATCTTTATTTTCAGCCTGAGAGTTCTTAGAGGAGAGATCCTTATAGTATTGACGTTTCAAGCTAGCACGATGTATTTTATAGTCCTCAGCAGTAGTAGATGGATCATCATCAAGGTATTGTCCACAAAAGCCATCAAAATCTCTTTCAAAATCAGAATCATATGGATCACCATCATGATCTATCCAATGTGACGGCCCATTTGTAGTAAGCAGGAATGAACGATGAGGAGGACTCTTAGGAATAGAGGTGTCATAGGTATCATTACATTTTCTGTCATCATAGTCATCATAGTCTTCAAAGCTAGATGTGTCACTCTCCATGGAAGAGGTATCATATTGCTCAATTTTTTTCCGGGGGCATGGTGACATGTACAAGTCTTTATCAAATGGAAAAGAGTATAAAGATTCCATGGAGAACTTTTTAGATTCCTTCTCTTTCTCAAGTTTGTCAAGCTGGACTTGCATAGCATGTATCTGTTTCATTATAGCGGTGATCAGAATTTCTTCCTCATGTGTACTGATTCTTTGAGACATGTGTACTAATTCTCAATAGCTACTGATCTGTTCTTGACACAATGATATTTTTGACAGATTCTAGAACTAGGCTGGAAACATTGGATATCTTGCAATTTGACAATTTCTGACAACTTTCTCAAATTTTTCCAAACGACACTCTGCAGACTCATACGACATTGGGTAGTCTATGAAATGATAGTTGCTAAACTCATACGACAGTTGGGTAATACTGAAATGACACTTGACAAAACTCGTACGACTTTTGACTTCCTGAAATGACTTTTGACCCCAGAAAGATTTTACGTCAATTTTTGCAAAATTTAAGGTCTTCAGTTTTGGATTGTTTGCAAATTGTATTGTCCAGATTTTGAAGGTTATACCAGATTTGATCGTTTTTAATAGCCATGTAGATAAATAAGCATGCAGAACAACAAGCAAGTGATTCCAAGCACGTCTGAAAATAATGAACAAGGGCAAAAGCAACCTTGCGCATGAACAATCAAGTGACCAAATTGTGCTAATCCCTGAGAGTACTAATTGTGTATGTTCTGAAAAAGTTTTGCAATAACGCACATATACCTGAAAGTGAAAAATTGGCCTCTCTAGGGTTTTTAGTAATGGTTTGACTCTGCAACTTTTATGATTCAAAGGGGTGAACTCCAATCCCGGCGCACCAGGGTTTTGACACAGTCCGAGAACTTAATCTTCAAGAGCTACTAGGGAGATCTGACAACCCAACAATGAACCATACCCATGGAGATTTCTTCCACAAGGACATTTATATAGCGGTTGTCACTACCATGGTGAAAATGGCTATTACCGCTTGAGGTTCCGTCAATGTAGTTTGCCCTGTGAAGGGATTGTCCACTACGGTTAACCCTCTCTAAAGATGACTCACAATAGTATACCACAAGGGGACTTGGCTCCAGATTCAAAGTTTTGACACCTCTTCACTTTTAACCCAAACAAAGCAAGCAGATTAATCCGACACGCTAAGACAAAGTTTTGTTCCACCAAGGTCTGTGATATCAACTCCACGTGATCTATCAACCTCTCTGGGGAGAGAATGTATCAATCAATAAGAGAAGACGCACTAACCAATTTTGATTCACCAAAGCTCGTGATATCAACCCCACGTGATCTATCAACCTCTCCGGAGAGAGAATGTGTCGATCAATAAGAGAAGACTCACTAACTAAGTTGAATGTGAAACACACTAAGTATCCTCCCTACCTACAAGGATTCTATCGTCAAGAAGGATTTCGCTAGGAATCCAATCTCTCAAGAATCATAAATAGTGTTCATAGGGCCTAATTACTATGTGAGCACAGATGTATGTTCCGAAAGCAAATCTACCAAAAGCATCCAAAAAGTAGAAAGAGGAACACTTAATGTTTAAAGCGAATATGAGATGAGTCCACAAGGTGGAACACTTAACACCTCACACAAGCTAAAAAATGAGTCCACAACTTAGAAAACAAGGGAGTTCCTAAAAGCACAAAAGGGTTGCCAAGTGGAACATTTAACGCTTCTGTCCTGTTGACCCCTCCCCTTTATGGCGCTGAGATTGCAACCACGGGGCGGAAATGAGGGGCCGGCGGATTAGCGAGTCCAATAACCCAAGATAGCAATCAAGATCAATCACAAGTATTCTAAGACTACTTAATGAATCCTTAAGGGTTCACAACCTAGTATCAATTATGCAAGTGTGTAGAAATAGATCAAAAGCATGAAAAGATGCACACAAGCTTGACACATAAGAGATTTATTTTAAGTCCCAAATCAAAATATTATTAGATGAAGGAGAATACCTGGGATCCTTGCAACGTGCTTAGTAGATTTTACTTGATTTTTAGCAATTTTTGTTGAGCTTTTCCATGCAAGCAAGTGACGAACTCTCCAACAAGCAAACAAGCAAACAAGATATGCAAAATATATTCAACTTATGAAAACCATAGGGTTAGCTCTAAAAATCAATTATTATCAGTAATAATAACCATCAATCAACCCAAATGACAACTCATATCATTCATTGAACCATGTAAAAAAAATAAGTGCATACCCATCACAAAACTTTATTTTTTTTTTTGCATTTGACCTAGTCAACAAGATCTAATTTTTTTGATATGATTTTGGCCACAAAAATAGAAATTCAGAATAGAGACCCCTACTAAAAAATAGAGAGCTTTCCAAAAATGCAAAAATTTTAGAAAAACCTCTTCATTTGTGCCCTAGAGACCCATTTTATCAAAACAGACTAGTTTTTGTAAATTGACTATTTGAGCTATGATATCATGTCCAAATTTAAAACCCAAAGAATGGACCCCCTGTAGAATTTAAAAAGCTTTCCAAAAATATAAAAATTTTCAAAAAATATGCTGATTTGCGTCAGATATTAATTTTTTCCAGAATTTCAAGAAAAAAATTATTAAAAATTCAAAACATCTCAAAAAATTCTAAATTTTTTACTGTAGCTTCCATGACATGTCACCAACTTGAAAAACAAATTTTAGACCAAAATTCCAAGCCGTTTGAGAGATAAAATTAAATCTTTGAAACTTTGGGGTTTTAGCTCCCAAAAAAATCAAAACCAGCATGCAAAGGTGGGTTGCCCCACGGTGGGCGCCAGAAATGTGTGTGTGAAAATTATACCTGATCTGTAGACACAACACTCAGTAAAACATTATAGGTTAGTGATAATCAAAATCGTGCAAAATTGAAAGCTATCTAACCAAGCGATTTACTGCCTTCTAATAGGTGCGAGATTAATGTTCTCAGATTGTAATCGAGATCAGTGACCTAGACGACACCTAAATGAAGGATTTGAATGCAATTCTAGATATGGAATAAATGCAATTAATCTATATTTTTGATATTTTCTATGCAATAAGAATGATAAAAACTGATATGATATGAATGTTATTGAAAACTGATATGCTATGAATCTAACAATGATATGTAATATGAATGCAAAAATAAGATTGATCTCACAAAGATGTCGATTCGCAAGAGCTTTGATTCTTCAATTCCAATTCTGCAGCGTGATTGTGCAAAATATGAGATGATTTGTGAAGAGCTGAAGCCTTTAATTTATAGAAATCTAGGGCTTTGGAGGTGCATGGATAAAAGCCATAAATCACTCAAATAAACTCAGCTTGATTTTTGAGTTATCTGATCATGAAAGATAGTTAATTCTCAAAATCATGCAAAAATAGCTTTTTAACTCAAATTAGAGTTTAGATCAGCTTTTTGAACTCCAAAAGGATGTTGAGTTCCAAAAAGTCAATAACTTGCATTGATTTTCTGATTTGGAGTTTAACTGTTTCTTTTGAATATGCATAATAATTAAGAATTAAATAAATAAATAAAGTGATTTATCCTCAACTCAACTGATTTTAAAAATAAAACAATTGATTTATGGGTTAATCAATTATTTAATCAAAATTTAATTAAAAACTATATTATTAAATAATGACAACTTGCTTTAATTAATTAAATAAGAATTTAATCAATTATTCACATGATATTAGATTTATTGTCAAAATTAAATAATACAATTAATAATAGATATAATTAAATTTAATTACACAATTAAGTGGCAAATATTAAATCTAATTAATTAAATATGAAAATATTCAATTAATCAAACTTTAGGATAAATGTGATTTATTGCCAAATAATTATAAAATTAAAGATAATTAGGAATATTACTAGGAATATTCCCCGATGCAAAATTTAAGATAATCAATTATGATTCGATGATGTTTAGATGTGCCTTAGGTTAGGACTTTGATGTCGATTTCGTTCGAATTGAATATGTAGGAGATTAATGAACTTATAGCCCATTTTTGGGGTATTACAAGTTCCACCATGTTAAAGCTTGTCCCCTTAACTTGGATTTGGCCAATTTGACCTTATGTGCTTCTGAGACCTCTTCACATTTGAAATGATTCTCCATGTCTTCAATCCATTGCAGCACAAGTTCTATATCCATCCTGCCAGTGAGTAATGGAACACCTTCAATGCTTTCAGAAATTGTTCATCTTGAGTAGGAGGATCTAGTGTAGGTACCTCATCATCTATGGTCTCTTATTTTACCTTGGAATCTTGCTTCTCAATCCTATTAGTCACCCTATCTACTTTTTGTTGGACATTATCCAACAACATCTCCATCTGCATCAATCTTTCCTGTAGGAGCTTGTTGGCCTCCTCTTGTTCTTCTAACTTTTTGGCAAGCTCTGCATTAGTCATCATTTGATTTTTATGTAATGACCCCACTAATTCTTCTAATGGTTGAAACATCAACAAATCACCTCCCAAGCCTTAATAGGCTCTGATACCAATCTGATGGGACAAGCTAGGATAGACTAGCTAGTCTATGCTCTGAACCTTTTCTAAGGCCTCCAATGTACTCTAACACCTATGGATGATCTATAGGGTATTTGATATATTCAAGAACTCCCTGATCTACCCAGCTATCCCACCGAGTTAAACAAGTCCAACTATCACCATGTCATTCCTTGCTTCCTGTCGCTAACCCACATTATGGCTCAAAAAGGGTGTTTTTGCTTCCTGGCCTGATCCACATTCAAAAAAAGAGTTCTATTGGATTCTAAGGAATTTTTATGGCTTTTTTCACCTATCCATGGCATTGAGAAGGTTTGGAAAACACCCAATTTGATAGTTCCTTTGGAAACTAAGGTTACTAGACTAGGCTTAACTAGCCCTCCACCCGGTTTAATTCGCAATTTGATACCCTTTTCTGAGAGTTTCAAAATTCCTAGTTTGAAAAAAATATGCTTAGATTGACCCCCTCTAATATATTTTTAGGGTATCAAGTTCCCAAGAGACCGTTCTGTGCCTGTACCAATTTATAAGGTTTCTAGGACTATTTGGTTTCCTGAACTGGTAGTGCAAAGAACAAGTGTGACAGCAACCTTCCACAACTCCTCCAACCCCCTCCTTCACAAGATAAGACCTTATAACAAAAATCTACAACTTATAAAGAGGATAGGTCTTGAAACCCTGTCCTGCTCTCTTGGCATGCATTTCTTCGCTGACTACTCCTAGCCGGGCTTTGCTCTAGCTCGCCTAGGGCCTCCTCAAATTGCAGCTTATCCACTTGCTCCAGGGCCCTTCTTGCATTATGTTACAAGTATGGGTATTTACTTTATTATTCTAGAGTTTAATGTCTTGTCCAGGGTGGAAACTAAAGATACAAGCCCATTTACACAGCTCACTCCAAACTAGCAGCAAGCTGGTTATAGAAGAATATATACAAAACCAGCACAATAAAAGCTTAAAGAAACTATTCTAATGCATAAAAAAGAAGAACTAACACTAGTAACAAAGTAACACATAGAAAATCCAAGAATTTTTTAGTATTTACAGTAGAACAAAGCTAAAACTAGCAATTTCATGCTCCAAACTGTGGTTTTTCCTTCATGGCTTATTGTAGCCGTACAAACTGATGTCCAACCTCAGGATTAGGGTTTTCCAAACATTAAATATACTTTTTTCCAAGTGTGTGCATAGGTTTTAGGGCTTATAGTATTTTATTCATATAAGACTTGCAACTTTTAGTTGCTGCAGGAACTCTGGCTTCCTCTTGTAGGAAATCTTGCTTTCTCATACAAAACACTTATAAAGCACACTTGTGCTTCTAAACAAACACCAACCTAGGATTATCAACCCTAATCCACACACTCCAAGTGCATTGCATTCCTTGGATAGTATGCACACAATTAGACTAGAAAGATTAGAAACTGAGCTTCTAGGACTTAGTCTATGCCTAGACACAACAAAAAAAAATGAGCCAAACACCTTGTGGCCCTTATTTAATTACAGAATTCAACCCAAAAGTAAGACACACCAAAATTTGAAGGTGAGGGCCCTCATAGAGGTGCTCCTGTACCAATAGCACCACTTGTCCTTGTGGGCCCATTTGTTTTTGAAAAAAGGCACTGACCTTTAACAGGTGAACTAGATCTACGGTTGTCGTTATACCGTTGGCCCAAGATGCATGCCCGTTAGTCTTGCAAAATGGTGACAACCATCAGATCTCCTTTGTTTGAAATAATGCTCGGTGGGTCCTGACAGTGCCAGGTCATTGAGATTTGTTCACCTCTTATTGATTCTCAGATGATGATGGGGTGACTGTCAAGGTTTTAAAAGCAATAAAGAATAGTTAGGAGGGCCCGCTTTTTGTACACATGGCGTAATATGATTTAATAGGAAGGGAGTGATGTGTCATCATGGGGCCTAAGTTTTAAAAGGTGGATTAAAGTATGAAAAGATCTTATGGCTGTCGTTATACCGTGAAGTTAAGATGCATGTTCTTTATGCATCGTGGTATAGCGATGACCGTCGATTTTGTTTCAAAGATGTGAATTGTTTAGTGGGCCCTCGGCTGTCAGAGATTTATTTGATATGTTTCTTTTTGATTAGTCTATGATGCTGATGACAAGTTTTGATTGCTAGGTGTTTTTTGACACCACATATGACATGGATTTTTCTGGCTTACTAACTCATCTGAGGTGTCGTCTCTTGATTTGTTGAAGGATTTTTTAAGTGATCAGTGGGGCCTTGTCTATGGGATAGTTAAGAAGTTGCAGGATCCAATGGTGATCGTTATACCACTAGGATGAGATGCGCACCTTTTATGCATCATGGTATAGCGACAGCCGTTGATTTAGATAAAGAAGATGCTGACTGCTCGGTGGGACCGGGGATTTACTTAAGAAAAGTGATCGTCAAATTTCAACACATCGATGGTTGTCATTATATCTTGGGATGGTTTTTCTGACAGTTTTTGGTTAGCAAAATAGCGACGAAGTGACACCTAGATTTTTTGGACAGGGTTAAGTTAAGTCATTTCTTTTCTCCACATGGCTAATTTCAAAATGTTCTCATTGGCCGAGAGCTAACTTTGGGAAAAAGAATTAAAGGATTCTGTTGTTAGTTTTCTCAACCGTCCGATACGCCGAAATAGAAATGTATCAACGACTAGAATTTAAATTTTATTCTATAATGTTTCTCACGTCCTACGAATGCTGAGGCTGCCAACTTTCAATAATGGTGAAGTTAATATGCTACGTGCGGATAAATTGCAAGCAGTTGGTGAAGTTATATATCAAATTTTAGTCGTTGTTTCCCTTCACTGCTCTCACAAATTTCTTTGATGATAAATTTTCTGCAAGCAGCATTTTCAAGCAAGGGATTTCTCAGATGCCTGGTAGGTCTATTTTGATTTTAGAAAATTGTTTAAATCTTTGTGAAGGTATTGCGAGAAAGTTTTCTATTATCAGTTGATAGAATTTAGGGTTTTCTTCATAATTCATATCTTTAGTAAGAAAACCTAGATTCAGAATGCCGCCCAAGAGGAATTTGTCTGGTCAAACAGAGTATGGTAAAAGAGGGATTTTTAAGGATTTAATGCAGTTGCTTCCACATTCTGATAATCAGGCACAGAAGATTAAAGAGCTCACTCTGAGACACCCTAGAGATTTAGTTGCAGAGGCACTCTATGATAGAGGGAACTAGATGAGAGATGAAAAGGTGGGTGACAAGGATAGTGTAATACCCCAAAATTGACACCTAATTATCTCAAGCAATTTTGGTGTATTTCTTCAATTCTATGTCATCAAAGTCCTATCTCACTAGGCAATTTTCTCTCTCCTACTTGACTTAATTTGATGTGATGTCAGTTGCAAAGACCCTAAATTGCAATAATCAAATACTAAATTAATTCCTAAAGTCTTTGAATTATGTTAGCTAAATTATCCCTATGATAAATTAATTTAATTCTAAATCCCTAAGTGCTTTCTAATTAAATTAAATCTACCACGTTAGCTAATTACCCATAAAAAGGAATTAATAATTGCTTGATATTTGAATGGACACACCTTTTTGAATTAATAATTCAAGATATTTGAAAGGCCACCTATGTGGCATTTTCCATTCTTTTTATTAAGTAATTATTGTCTTTTTTTCTCAATTGGGAATGAAGGGTCAGGAGTTTCGAATCAAGAACCTCTTCATTCTCTTTTCTGGGCTTTTCTATTTAATGAGCCTCTTTTTCTCATACAAGGATCCAACTTTTGAGAGCACATAGATTGTAGCAAAATTCTACTTCATTTCTTGAGATTCAAAGCTTTTGAGTGCATTATTTTAGTTAGTTCATTTAGTATAATATTGCATTTTCCCTCATCTAATTAGTTTGCTTACTTGTTCTTAATCTAGTTGCATTTTCCTTTGAAAACTCTAAAAAGAACTTGCATTTTCATTTTAGATTACATGCATCCATGTTAGATTACATGCATTCATATTAGATTACTTGCATTTTGGATTTCATGCATATTCTTTTCTCTTAAATCCTCCATTGTAAAATCACTCTTATGGTTGTTGGCTCTCCAATCTGAGAGCAATTAAACACCCCGACTACATAGGAGGCAACAGATCGCTTCACTACGGATTTCAGATTGAATAACTCATATTCTTTTCTGTAATCTGATCATGTGAGTAATGATCATGTTGTGTGTGTGTTTAATTTTATGTCACATTCACTCATACACATTTTGGTGCCCACCGTGGGGCAGAAAAGATCAATTTTTGGCCTCATTCTTGATTGGTTTTTCAGTTTTAGTGTTGGTTCCAGGCCTTGTACGGACATGTATAGCTTGGAAACATTTTAATATAATAATGGATGGATATAATGATGAATCCTATTTCTCATTCTTTTGGTTTGGTTCAGTTTTATAAAGAAATGAATAAGTTATGATCATTTTGGTGAAAGTGGGTATTTGCAGATTTGAGATTCTTTGAATATAGTCAGATTGAAACGTCTGGTACGGACAAATTGTGAAGAATCAGTATCTCTAATAATATTTTTTGGAAAGATATATGAATTATCTTTCATTTTCTTTTATTTTGAGTCATTTTTATGTAGATTTCTGAAAGTTATGGGAATTTGAGTAAAAACTAGTTTTTTACAATCTGTATTAGAGTTGCAGGCAATGATTTATTCTTAGAAAATGATTTATGAATGGTAAAAATAAATGGATTACATATTTGGAAACTATATTCATTAATAGTTACTGTAAAATTAGTTTGGTTTCATTTGGATTCTTTCTTTGAAATATATGTGATTCCCTAGGCAGGGCCTCGTGTTTTAAATCTGGTTTATGACAGAAAAATGACAGTCTGAAAAGGTTATTGGTTGAGGAGCCAAATTGAATCATAAGACCTTGTAATTTTTGGAAATGATAGTTCTTGATGTTCTCTAAAAACTTAATTGTTTCCAAAAAATTTAATATTGTGATTTTATAGGTCAAATAAATCAATCTTTAAAGACTGTCTTGAAGACAACAATGTTACATATCTTACGGTTTGCCATTGATTTGTCTTGATTATGTGCTTTCGGATGTGTGCTAAATGCTAGATTACAAATCTTTGGACCTAAGGTGAGTTCTTAAAATCTCTATAACACTTGGTTTGGGCATAAAATTAATCTCTCATGTGTTTGGCTTGAGTGTTACATGCTTTCATAGAACATTTTTCAATTGATGCTCTTAATGGGAAATGAATGAACATAGATTTTCTTTCATACAAGTTTATGTAAGTGAATGCTTTTGTTTAAACCTTAAGTAATTCTTGGTTCCAATATCAAATATCTCATTGAGTGATTGAGGGCATGGATTCATTCCTTGTTTACATATGGAGTTAAATGCACCACTTTGTGGACTCACTCTATGTTTGCTTGGAAAGTTAAATATTTCATTGGTTGAAACCCTCTTGCACTTATGAGTAGAATTGATTAGTAGTCTTAGATTACTTGTGATTGATCTAGATTTCTATCTTGGGTTATTGGACTTGCTCATCTACCGGCCCCTCATTCCACCCTATGGTTGCAAGGTTAGCGCCACATTAAAGGGGAGGGGTCTACATAGAAAGAAGCATTAATTGTTCCACCAGGCAACCCTTTTGTGCTTTTTAGAACTCATTAGTTTTCTAAGGTGTGGACTCACTTTTAGTTTGTGTGAAGAGTTAAATGTTCCACTTTTGGACTCACTTTGAGTTTGTGTGAGGAGTTAAATGTTCCACTTTTGGACTCACTTTGAGTTTGTGTGAGGAGTTAAATGTTCCACCTTGTGGACTCACTTCACATTCACTTGAAGAGTTAAATGTTCCACTTTTGGACTCACTTCACATTTACTTGAAGAGTTAAGTGTTCCACCTTTAGTTCTTTAAATACTTTTGATAGTGAATTACTTACTTTTTCATTTCTAGAAGGCCTGCTTGGGGATTTAATCACCTCAAGGGATGACCTTAACTCCCATGTTTCGACGGAGTATAAATATTGGGAGGTGAATCCAAAGACACCTCTCTTGGGAATGAGTTAAATTTCACTCTTGGCTAAGCCTCAAAGAACTTTATACCTTTGAGAAGCGAAGGAGGAGATTTGGGTTACCGTCTCCCCCCGGCTGTGTGATTTCAGATTCTTCTCATCTACGGATTTGGGCCTCACGTACCTTGTGTATAATGAGGACTCCCTTTAGAAAAACCATGTATATCCTTGTAGATAACTTGCTAGGATGTTGTTGTGTTCTAAGTGCCTGCTAAAACATTTTCAAGAATATACACAAGTAGAGTCCTTAGGGAGTAGAAATACTAAGTCACTATTCTTGTTTATGCACAAGGTTGCTTTGTCCCTTGCCCATTTCTTGAAGACTGTTTGCTTGAACTCCTTGATTGCTATCTTACGTGCTTGATCAATGAAATAAATTTGATCTTCCTTTTTGTCCGTGGTCTATTTTTCTATTTTCTTGTTCTTTACCATCAGAAACTAGTTGTCTTCAGTTAGGAATCGATTGATCTTTTCTTTGAATCGTATTGTCTCTCATCTATTCATCTTATCTCTTTATGCTTTTTGTACCTCACATTGCGATAGTCTTAATCTCGGTTGTTCTAGCCACTCCTCTTTTGATGACTCATACCAGGTACATCTTGCATCTCAGATGTTCTAGCCATTTATCCTATTTTTGTTATCTTAGAGATAGAGTCTAGCATTATCCCAAATCTTTGCTCATTACATCTTTGTCTATGACTGTCATGACTCGAAGTGGCAAGAATTATCCCATTCAGAATACTAATCAAGATCAAAGTAAACCTTGTAATCAAGATATAGGTCATTCCAAATCTATTATGAAATCTGAAATTTGTGAGAGATCCTCACATTCCTCCTCATTCCAAGAGTATTACAATCCATTGTTTCAGATACAGTTTGACTTACTATTTCAAGAGTATTATAACCCATTATTTCAAGACCAACAAAACTCTGAAGGGTCACTTTTTAGAATCAATCCTATCAATCCTCTTAAACCTATCGACTCTTTCATGATCTCTCAGAATACTACCAATAAGATGGGATATCCATTCCACTTCCCAGGGGGAGGTAAATTCAACAAAAGCCATGAGAAATCTCCAAACAATCAAGGTCATCGTTAGTCTCAAAATGAAAAGAGTTATGATCAATCCCACAATATTCAATATCTGGTCAACATTTGGGACCTTTGGAATTTGAAACAGAGACAAGGGGAGCCTTTCCTAACATTTCTCCAGAGATGGAGACAATTATGCATGAAGTATTCGTATGAATTACTCAAGTCTGAAAAGCTCAATATCTTCTTGGACAATCTTGTCCCAGATTTTGGATACCAAGTACGATTACAAGGTCCACTCACTTTTGACAATATGATTAGGTGGGCTGTGAGGATAGAAGAATTTATGGTCAAGAAGGGAGAATTGACTTTAAACAAAGACAACAAGCAAGGACCTTCTCCCTCAAACAAGGATAAGGATAAGATTGTCAACAAAAACATAGATGTTATTAATGACAGGGTTGTCAACAATATGATGCCAAAACCCTCAAAATATGTCTTTAATCTCAGCTCTAGCATGCAAACAGTCAATGCCATTGAGAAGGCTGCAATAGAAGCTCAACCGCCTTCCAAATTTTCTAGAAACAAACCTTGGATCTCTCATTGTGACATGATCATTGCTCCAAGGAGCGAGGATACTCCTAAACCCAAAACTCCCTTTGTCTTGTGAGGCCCTACGTTTCCCTCTTATAAATCAACACAGTCTCCAGCTTGTGTGAATGCTATCACTCGATCTTGTGCGAAAATTGTTCTCAAAGGTCCTAAACCTTCGACATCTAGACCAAAACTATCTATGGATAAAGCCCTCACCAAGGCAAACATCGCCAAAGATCTCAATCTCGACCAGTTTCAATCTATGGTGGGTCATTTGACCTCGCCTCATTATTTTTCCTTCTCTGAAGAAGATGATCACTCTCCAAGCCACCCGCATAATGCTCCCTTGCACATTGAAGTTATGGAAGGTCCCAAGTGTGTCTGCCATGTCCTCATTGACAATAATGCTGGCCTAAATACTTTTTCTACAAAGATGCTTACCCAAATGACAAACAACTTTGTTCCTTCCAATAGAGAGTCCATTGAGTTCTATGATGCTAAGCTAAAAGAAATAGAAAAGAACTTAAAGATAGAAGATATTGGCATGGGGGAGTATTAGTTTGAGTCCATCTTTTCACTGACAGCTCTCCCCACATCTCTACATTCCTGTGAGGAACCTTCTGAAGATGGATTTGGTATTGGCTATTAGGGCCATGAACTTGACCAACCTAGCTACAGCTCTCACTCACGTGAAGATTCAGATGATGAAGAAGAAAAAATTCAGCCTATCACACATGAAAGATCTTTGAATGTTCAAAATTCTGATTTAGACTACCAAAAAGAGTCTTATCTACCTTCTCAAGTGCTTCAAGAAAATGATTTTGGTCCTCACCAGGAGGATTTTATACACACTACTGAGCATATTTCTACTATTGCAGCTACTACTGAATATGTCACTACCTCTAATGGCACACATACTGATTGGGAGCAACTATTAGATGCTTCCCTTATCTTGGATATGCCTATTCTAGATTGTTCTACCACTTCTACTATTGAACAGACTCCTACTACTGCCAACTCCAATGGCACACATACTGATTAGGAGCAACTGTTGGATGCTTCCATCCTCTTGGGTATCCCCCAAGGTATGCCTATTCAAAATTACTTGGTTGCTCCTACTACTGAACAAGATCCTACTGTTAAAGAAACATTTCCTATGTTAGATGACAACAATGAAGAAAGTCTACCTCTGACTATGTCTCTAGCTGAATGGGACTCCATATCAGATGCTACTACAAAAATACCAATTGATGCTACGCACTTATATGCTAGTCTTAACAAATCAGAAAGAGGAGAAAGTTATGATCCTCCAGATCAAGCTATTGATAATGATCCTTTCCACCCTCTTGTGGAGATCATTCATATGGCTCCTAGGCCATCTACTCCAAGTTATACTTCTACTGCTCCAACAAATCATGGGTATCCAAGACCCCATCTTGTTACAATCTCATGGAATCCTGGTATATCCATAATAGAATTGGTTCCTACTCGTGTGCTCTTACCACCTGAAAGGGGACCTAACTCTTGGAATAGACCATCTTGGTTAGGCTCACATAATATTCCTCCAAACTTATCTGACTCTTCTAAGATGACTCATAATCAACAATGCTCTATGGAAGATTACTTTCTTGATCTATCTAATTCATTCATGAATGATGAGGATGATACCGATATATTTGCACTTGAGCCCATCACATCGACTTTTCTTCCCCCTTCATCTCCTAGAAAAGAGGCCTATCCACTTCCATTTCCACCTCTCCACCTGAACCAGTCATATAAGCCTCTTTCATCGACCATTCCTGAGTCTTTTGGAAGTAACTTGGATGTGCAACACAAAAATAAAAATAATGAGAATCCACTTATATCTCAAGGTCAACATGTCCCATCTAATCAACATGTGACTACGAAGAAAGGAAAGCAACAGAGGTGTTCAAAAGACCGCAAAGGTCCTCAAAAAGAAGAAGACAATCAAAAGCCAAAAAATAAAATAAAAAATGGATCTCAAAATCCATTCTACAGGCATTGTCATCAAAAGCACCTCAAAGTAAAGAAGAAAAAATTCAAAAGCTATGTGGATTCCAAAGAAAGGAAAAATCAAAGTTGTCATTCGAGCTTCCAAAATTCTCATACTTCCCTCCATTCCATCACCCTTGCCTCTCATACTTTACCCTCTTCACTCCATCTTGTCTTTTCCCAAAGTGCATATCAGTATCTCCTTATTGCTAATGGCGTGACTAAGAAAGATCTAGAATGTACTCTTCCTAAGCATTTAGAGTGTGGGAAATCCGACAAAGAGTTAAGGTGTGTCCATGAGGATATTTGTGGGTCTTTCTTAAGTGATATTTCCTTGACTATGGATCTCTTGACAGTTGGACACTACTAGTTGGATCTCCTATTATCGCTACAACATTTGGTTCTGATTCTACAACTTCTTAGCTGGCTACTACTACAAAATATTGCGCTCTCAGAGATCCACCATCGAAGGAGAGAAACTCAAAGAGCCAATCAACACTCTTCATCTGAAGAAGTTCTATAGCTGACATTCTCTATGTGCTCATGTACATACTTATTGATCCTGAAAAATCCTAAAAATTGATATATTACAAAAAATCCTAAAAATTGCAAAATGTCCTGAAAAAATCATCATCTTAGTGAAAACCTAGCAAACAGGCGCTTTCATGTATCTATTATCCTGGTGAAAACCTGGTAAACAGGTGCTTGGATAATACTAACTTGAAAAAATACACAAAAAAATAGAAAATTTGAAAAAATACAAAAAAAATTGAGATATTAAAAAAAAAAAAAAAAAAAAGCAAAAAAAGAGAAAAATACAAAAAAAAAATTGAAAAAGATAAAATGTGCCATTGATGAAAACCTGGTAAACAGGCGTCATGGTAGCAAAAATAGAATCTCTGCCGAGATGGTGAAAACCTGGTAAACAGGCGCCTCTTGTTCCTTGAAGCAGCATCTCATCTCAGCATTGCTTGCCTCTTAGTTCCTCGCTTTAGTCTGCTTGCTTTCTTGCCTTAGGTTGCTTTCCAGCTTTAGTTTGCTTCCTTTGTTTCCTGCTTTAGTTTATTTCCCGCTTTGGTTTGTGAGCTCATGCCTTTTCTTTCAGTTGTCTTTGAGATTTTGCTTGACTTTTCATGGATTGGAACTGGTTCACGCTTGGGGGCACCTACCTGGTCTAGGGGGCATTGTCCTATCGCTTTCGGAAACTCTTTTTGAGCATCAGTCACCAGTGATTCTCACTGTGTCTGCCTATTGATGCCTAGCTACTTTTGAGATTTCTCTCCTTGAGGATCTCTTGCATATCAGTCACCAGTAGTTCCCACTGTGCCTACCTATTGATACCTAGCTTTCGTTTGACCTCTCTCATTCAGGATTTTTCCCTTACATCAGTCACCAGGGGTTCTCACTGTGTCTAATTACTGATGTTTCGCTAGTATCTATGAGATTTCTCACCTTGAGAATCTCTCTCTCGTATCGGTCACCAATGGTTCTCACTGTGTTTGCCTGTCGATACTTCGTTAGCTTCCTGATATCTTCTTGAGACTTTGTCTCTTGCGATAGTCACCAGTGATTCTCACTGTGTCTGCCTGCTGTCGCTATCTCGTTGAGACTTCAAACATTATCTTTTCGAATCAATTTCAATCCGCTTGAACACATACACGAACTGAAACTAAAACTAAATGTGTGTTCCTTTGAGGCTTGCTGAGCTTTGTTTTTTTTTATAGTATTTTTTTGTTTGCTTTCTTTGCTTTCTGCTTGTTGGTTTAGCTCCAATGATCCAATGAATTCATATAAGAGGAGTGTCCATCTATAAGAGCTTCCATCTCGTATTGGATGGCCATGTGTACCTTGACTCCTTTTATATGGATGCTTTGGTGAGGTTGGTTCTTCTCCTTGTCTTTTGAGCGACTTCTTTCTGCTACTGGTGAAATTGTAAACACTCGTCCTGTTAAGTGAACGTAAGGGTCACTGCGAGCAATCTTAGGAAAAAGAAGGAACTCCTACATGTTTGGTGTGTTTGTCACAAGCAACATTCAGGTCATTCTAGCATCTATGCTCTAATGCTTATGTTAACTTGCTAAATCAAAATGAATAGGTGTTCAGGTCATTCTTGCTTCTTATGCCTTAATGCTTACACCTTATTCCAACAAACCTAAGACTTATGTCATATTCATATTCTCATGATAGTGATATCAGTGAGGATTGTATGACATCTTGCGATTGTCTGAACTTAAAAGGCTCTATGATCATAAAATATGACGAGTCCAACAACCAAGTCCTAGGGTTTGCATTTTCATTTTAGGCTTGCATCTTTAGCTTAAGCTTGCATTGTTTAGGATTTCATTTTCATTCTCAGCTTGAATTTGAGATGATATCTTGTTTCTCTCTTAATTTTCTTCATCAGAGGTTCTCATCTTTTGTCCTGGTTTCATCATGATTGCACAAGTTTTTGGGATTGAAATCAAAATCTGACATCTCTAGATAGCTTGAAATTGCATTTTAAATTTTGAGACCCTTTGGGATTGGACGCTTGTGCAGTCACCCTCTTGGCATCATTTTCCTACCAGATCCTCATCTTTGCATCATGTTCTTGAGATCTTTGCTCTTTTCATCAAAGTCAACCATGGTCAAACTTGGTCAACAAGACCTTTGGATTGCTTCAAACTACTTTTGATTTTCTTTATTCTTCTAGATCTTTGATCTTATCTTTATCTACAACCTCTTGCTGTCAATGATCTTCTGACATGTCATCTTTCGATTTCGCTCCCGAGGGGGCAGGATGATTGCATCATTGAATCTTGTCGAATCAATTCTTGAATCAGTCTGATCTGAATCATCAGTTCTCAATGCTTGGGGCATCTCAATGTCTCGCATCTTGCTATCTTGTCATCTATCTCTTAGGTATCTGAGAAATCTAACTCAGATCCTCAAGAGTCAAGCTTCATTCTAGAGATGGTTCTCGAAATATTTTGGGTATTGGGGAAATCTAACCCTAATTCCTGGGAGTCAAGCTTCATTCTAGAGATGGCTCTCGAAATCTCTTTTAGACTGTTATCTAGGCAATCTAACCCAGGTCTCGGAAGGCTAAGCTTTGTATTGGGGAAATCTAACCCTGATTCTAGAGACAGTCCTAAATCTGCATCTTCATCAATTGGTATTGGGGCAATCTAACCCCGATTCTGATTCTCTTCTAAGACCGTTGTCTTTACAATCTAACTTGGACTTCAGAAATTCCCATCATCTGTCACTTCAGACTATTATTTGAATCAACGCGCTACTCGCACATCAATTCAAAGAGGGGCAAATGTAATACCCCAAAATTGGCACCTAATTATCTCAAGCAATTTTGGTGTATTTCTTCAATTCTATGTCATCAAAGTCCTATCTCACTAGGCAATTTTCTCTCTCCTACTTGACTTAATTTGACTTGATGTCAGTTGCAAAGACCCTAAATTGCAATAATCAAATACTAAATTAATTCCTAAAGTCTTTGACTTATGTTAGCTAAATTATCCCTATGATAAATTAATTTAATTATAAAGCCCTAAGTGCTTTCTAATTAAATTAAATCTACCCCCTTTAGCTAATTACCCATAAAAAGCAATCAATAATTGCTTGATATTTGAATGGACACACCTTTTTGAATTAATAATTCAAGATATTTGAAAGGCCACCTATGTGGCATTTTCCATTCTTTTTATTAAGTAATTATTGTCTTTTTGTCTCAATTGGGAATGAAGGGTCAGGAGTTTCGAATCAAGAACCTCTTCATTCTCTTCTCTGGGATTTTCTATTTAATGAGCCTCTTTTTCTCATACAAGGATCCAACTTTTGAGAGCACATAGATTATAGCGAAATTCTACTTCATTTCTTGAGATTCAAAGCTTTTGAGTGCATTATTTTAGTTAGTTCATTTAGCATAATATTGCATTTTCCCTCATCTAATTAGTTTGCTTACTTGTTCTTAATCTAGTTGCATTTTCCTTTGAAAACTCTAAAAAGAACTTGCATTTTCATTTTAGATTACATGCATCCATGTTAGATTACATGCATTCATATTAGATTACTTACATTTTGGATTTCATGCATATGCTTTTCTCTTAAATCCTCCATTGTAAAATCGGTCTTATGGTTGTTGGCTCTCCAATCTGAGAGCAATTAAACACCTCGACTGCATAGGAGGCAATAGATCACTTCACTATGGATTTCAGATTGAATAACTCATATTCTTTTCTGTAATCCAATCATGTGAGTAATGATCATGTTGTGTGTGTGTTGAATTTGAGGTCACATTCACTCATACACAGATAGCAGTCTTTCTTTGTTCAGGTCGGCCTTTTCACAGAGAAATGCTTGTGCTCCCTTAAGTAATGTATGGCAGTTTGACATCGGGAGGTTGGTGTGCCCTAGTGTTTTCATGGATGCTGAGCTATTGATACAAATTGCCAAGTGTTATGATCCTGTGACAAGATGTGTGAAGGATATAAATGGAAGAAACCTAATTAGCATCACGGAGGATGAAATTAGGTATGTTTTTTCACTAAATGACCCATCTGTGGGGTTAGAGAAAATAGATTTCCAGGAGCTTACAGAGATTTATGAGGCACAGAGAGAGTTTTTGAGGTCTGGGCCTTTGAAGTAGTTTTTGGACCAAATTGGATCCATGTGTGTTGTCAGTGAAAGCACACCAGAGCCTTTCAGGTTAGATTTGTTTAGCAAAAGAGCTCAGGAGGTTTATAGATCTTTGACTTTCATTTTAGGACATGATGTGGCAACTCATATGCCTATACCATACATGTTCATGGTGGTACAATCATTGCACCCCCAATTGGTGTTAATTTTTGATTTTGCATCCCACTTAGCTGATTTGATTCATGAAGGATTAATAGGAATCAAGAACATGAAGGTTTCTAGACCATTTGGGTGGTACTCAATGCTTATGCATATGTTTTTGTATAAAGGTGAGAACTTTTTCAGTACAATGGTGAATATTGAAAAGGAAAGAATGGGGAGACCCTCCCAGTGCAATTATGGACTACAACTCTGTCCTCAGATAGAATTGATGCTAGCTACATTGCCTTTGACAGAGATTTTGTATCAAGGCTTAGGTCTCTTCTATTTTTTGATAATCCAAGGATTCCAAGAGAATTACTAAGGTTAATTAGGCCAATGGAGTACTGCCAGGACATTACCATTGTCCACAATTTTGGTGACATAATTTTATACCCTGTTTCTATAGTTTTTAGAGTATATGGTTGCAAGGTGGCACCATATGTCCTTCCTTACCAAGTTCCATTAAAGTTAGGTTATGCCGAGATCCTAAGGCAGATTCATAATTTACAAGAAACCACACTCACTGGTAAGGGTAGAGGAACATTCTTTCCTAATGTAACTCTGGCACATCAATATGTAATTACAAAGGGAGGATGGGTACACTTGCATAAGTTTTTGCAACCTTATAGGATGTTAAAAGCAGTGGTAAGATGTGCAAACACAAAGGGTTTCCTTTCATGTGTTTTTAGAGATAAGGTGAGGTGTGCTCTTATTGAGCATCAGTTCAATTTTCCAAAAGATATAATTAGAAATGAGTTTGATCTTCAAACTCAGGAGGTCAAGAAAGAGAAATGGGTCATTTACAAAAAGATTGTAGATTTTATTCAAAATTTTGACAAAACTTATGACCCAGTGATTGGTTTTGAGCGATGGGCTAGAAAATTTGATGCCCTTATGGAACACTTTGAGGGAATCATGCATACTATAAATGAAAAAAGGGTAGTTGTGAGAAAGACAGATCCTGAGATGGCTAAGAAAATTCTAAGCCAACCAAGATACATGAAGCTGACCTCGAAGGGAACTTATACAATGTAGAGAAGAAGTGGGTACACTGTTCTCCTATCCTCACAGCAAAAAGGTTAAGATGTCCCTTCCACTTCAAGAGGGAAAAGACCAATTGATGATTCAACAATGCAGGCACCTTCCCCAAAGAGGCAGAGGCAAGTAGAAGAGAGGCCAAAAGATGTAGCCTTCTCCCCCTCTCAATCCCCTATCCAATTAGATGAACAAGGGATAGCAGAGCAACTTGTGCAACTGAGGAATGAGGGAAACCTTTTTGTTTCCAATGATGATTTGCAGAAGGGAATGCCTAAGGCACCCAAAGAAGTGCCCATGGATCTTACAGTTGAAGAATTTTAGGGTAAACAATTGGACCCTATTCTGAAGCAGGCAAGTGACTCTTTCCTTTTCGATGATGATTTTGTTAAGACTAGGGCCTTTTCAAAATTCTTGTGGAGAATGAAAATTAATCAGTTTAAAGAAATTTGTGAAAAGAAGAAGGAAGAATCTCCTAATAAAGATATGAAAGAAATAGAGGAGGAGACCAAGACACAAATGGCCAAACAATTTGAGAAAATTACTCCAGAAGAAGGGAGGGCCATGATTCATACAGAAGGGATTTTGATTCTACCAGAATGGGACATTGCTAATGCAATTGTCTTTGATCAAGTCAGAAAGAGAAAGGTAAAGACTCTTTCTACAACAGAACAAGAAAAACAAGCTACAAAGGGGATTGCTTTCTATGAGGATCATGTTGCTTTGGTGATGTGGTCCTTAAACCAAAGGGAAGATAAAGAAAAAAGGAAAGATTTCTTTGAAGGCTATGCAGGGAGTTTGATGGTATAGAGAGTAGGGGAAACATTAGGAGTGGAAGCATCAAGTTTAATTTTGGAAACTACTAGGTTTAATGTTAGTGTGGTAGAAAGGGAGGCAAAGGAGAAAGAAAAGCTCATGCTCAAATTTGAGACAGTCCGGCTAAAATCTTATAATGAGCTAAAAGTTGAGCTGATTCAAAAAGACAATTTGATTGCACAATTGTCAGGACCTTTGAGCCACATATCTCTTCAGTTATTAATTTCTGATAAGCCTACAAAAGCTTCATCTTCAAGCCCAATTGTAGAGTTTCCACCCTCACCATTCCCAAAAATAGACATAGATGCAAGAGTTATTTGGGAGAAACAGAGGCTGACAGAGGAAACAAATAAGTTGAGGGAAATAAGGATACAATTGGAAAAAGAAAAGGATGAGAATGCAGAGGCCACAGCTTTAGCAAAGTAGAAATATGAAGAAAAAATAATAGCGGCAATCATGGAGTTTGTTGTTGACTTAAAGCCTTCTATTATACATAGCCATATTGACAAATTGATTTCTTTGCTTAAGGTTTTAAATAAGGAGAAGGATGAAATGACTCCAATTTTGAAAAAATGGATTGAAAGGTCTCCTAATGTAAAGTTATTCCATATGTTATCTAAAGGACAGGAGGACTCAGACCCTTTGATAAAGCCATTCCATCAAATTGTGAAGAAGATGGTGCAGTTTAACATCTTTATGGATGGTTTTATCAGAAGATCAAATATGTTGAAAGCTGAATTGATGCTTTCAAACTATGAACTGGTGCCTCCTATTTTCACAGACAAAGGAGAATTTAAAGAATCTTATCAATGGAGGGAGGAGTTAGATGGACTTCTCACAGAAAGAATAACTAATGTTTTGAGTGATAAGTCTTCTTTCAGTGGCACTATTAAAATGTTGATAAATACCAAATCAATGTTTGACTCCATTCAGCAAAGAGTCACTCAAGTTATGAGTGAGTGGGAGCAGTTGTCAGTCAAGAAAGTTGAGTTTGTCAGTTTTGACTTCCCAAATGAAGAAGTGTACAAAAAATGGAGATATCAGTACATACCACCTATAGAGAGTGCTCATACACCACCAGCTTCATAAAGTAGATCAAGAAGGACATTTTGAGTCACAAGAGGTGGTTGAAGATATAGGAGAGCATTCATTGCAGAATGGACATCAAGTATTGCAGATCAGATTTGTTGAGGGAGAGCCAAGGACAACATTAAAGACATGAAAAGGGGTCGGCTCAACTGCAAATTGCTTGCCTACTTGCCCAACTGTATTTATTGTAAATTTTGTAGTTGTTATAGAGTTTTAGGGTTAGTATTTTTGTAAACCCTAGAATGACCCGAAGCTTTTTGCATTTCCTGATATAAAAAGGATTTCCCAGGGTCATTCAGGGCATTGAGAGTTTAGGAGTAAAAAAGGAAGGAAATTTTGAAACCCTAAACTTCAGTCAAGGATTGTAGATTTTTGTATCATTTTATCAAGATAATAGAGAAGTACAGGTTGCTGCCATTATTTTGCAAGCTTGCTACTCAGGGTTTTTTGTATGCACATGATGAAAGGTTACACTTAATACAAGTTTTAAATCTTTTTCTCTCCTCTGTTTTGTTTCATGAATCTTTAAATCTTTTACAGGTTTATGCATATGTATTGATGCTTTGAGTTCTAACTGAGGGTTAGATCAAATATTGCTTAAAGTAGAATATGTGTTCATGAAGTTTATATGAAGGATTCTTATAAGTAGAAGGAATTTGGGATAATTATGTTTATGTTTAGAGATCATCTCTTTTACAGACACCTTTGTATTCATCTTGTTTCCTGAGATTTTGCCCAATGGATAGGGCACTGGCCTATATTTTCCTATCTTTGTCTTGTATGGAATGATTGAAATCTTATAATCTAGAAAATTATTGAATCATTACCAGTTAGTTTACTTTTATTTTCATATATGTTGTCCTACCCAGTGATGGAGGATCAATGAACAATAGGTTCTTGTTTAGCATTCTCTCACTGTTTTCATCTGTTGAAGGATTCAATAAAGACATAAAGGGTAGAGTTAAAACTATCAGTTAAGAGTTAATACTATTGGATCAAGTGCACCCACCTTGGTTTCACAAAGCCAGAAGTAGAAGAGGGAAAATCCATCCCTATAGTTGGTCCAGTTGCCTATAGATTGCCCACATTTGGAGCTAACCAATCCTTAATATCCATCATAGGCATATTGGCAGTCCTAGTTGGCATAAGCGTTTTAAAACACCAACATCTCCATAATAACTCTGAGTTCTCATAGGACCACATAGCTTGGTACGAACCAATTCAAGTATCTTCTTTGTTGAATAATCTTTTCTTTTGATACTTAATTTAGTTATTTTACCTTTCTGACATTCATGACACATAACATGATCAGGTTTTGACAAGTTAGGCAGACCTCTAACTCTTTTCTTTTTACTGATCTTAATCATATTATCAAAATTCACATGGCATAACCTCTTATGCCACAACCAAGCATCTTCATATTTCATCATCAATCAAGAAGACTCATCATTATCAAGATAAAATAGATTATCTCTTGATTGTGCTCCAATTCCAACTAGTCTCCCTCCATCATCAAATATTTTCACTTTCTTGCTCTCAAAAGAAACTTAGTGACTTGAATTGTTCAGTTGTGCCACACTTAGAAAATTATAGTTTAGTCCTACCCAATAAGAATTTTCACATTTTATTCTATCATTTATCATTAGGGATCCTTTACCTCTTACCATACAAGGTGTGTCATTACCCATCTCAATAGATCCTCCACTGTATTGCTCATGATGATCAAATTTATCATCATCACCATTCATGTGATGTGTACAGCCACTGCCTATGATCCATGTATTATTTTTATTAACTTTTGAAATCAGTGTTATTTCTACATGTTTTTCTTCTTCCTCAGAACCATCTTTCATAGCAACAAATACAACTTCTACATCATCATCATCATCAGATTCAAATTCATTTTCTTCTTCTATGTAACATACCTTTTTACCTCTATCATTATTGTCTCTGTTGTTGTGTCAGTAGCTCCTATTGTTTATTCTCCCATAGCTTCCTTCAGATCAGTCTTTGGTTCTTTCATCATCTTTCTTGTGTGGACATCTAGCAACAATGTGGCCAACTTCTTTATAGTCAAAGCATGCTAAAGGTAATTTGCCTCTATATCTTCCTTTTCCTTTAGGCAACCTCCGAGCCATAAGAGCTTCAAGTTCATCAAGCTCATCATCAATATTGCTATCACTATCATCCTTATTATTTCTACTACTAGACATACCAATCTTCAAAGAAGTCATGAAAGTAGATTCAACATTCAATACAACACTATTATCATAATTATTCAATTCAAATGTTGTAAGCTTTCCAATCAGATTATCAAGAGTGAGTGTGTTGTAGGTGCAGACCTATTTTCATGAATTGTAGATATTCTAATGGCATAGATAGGTAACAAGGTCCTTAGAATTTTTCTTACGAAAGTATCTTCATCAATGACTCCATCTGATGCTCTAATAGCGTGAACTACCTCTTTTATTCTATTCGTGTATTGCACAATGTTTTTGCCTTCTCTCATCTTCATGTCATCGCATCTTCCTCTTACGCTTTCGGCTCTTTCTCTCTTTACATTCACATCTCCACTATAAATTTGTGCAAGTTTATACCACATTTTCTTAGTAGTAACATAGTCCTTGATGTCTTCAAATTCAACATCTAAACAAGTACTAACAATCTCCATCATAGTAACATTATGTTCATGTCTGTCTCTTAGTTGATCAAGGGTCAGGGGACTAGTGGGTGGTGCAAGATATCCATTCTCCATTAGTCTAAGGGAAAAATTCACAATTCCAAATACATGCAACTTCATTCGACTTTTCCATATTGTGAAGTTATCCTTGTTTAGCTTAGGCACTTCCCTCTTAAATATTTTGAGACCTTTGTGCTAAAGTTCTTAAAACTCTGTTCCAAGAAACCACAACTCTGATACCAATTGTTAGAATAATTGAGAAGGGGGTGAATCATTTATCCACATTCCCAAATCAAAATGTATAATCCAAAACAATTTACTTAAACTTATGCAACTGGGTAGCATAGAATACTATACTGTCTGTGCTTTTACCGATTACTAGTCAATAACATATAATGATTACCGATCAAATCCAATATGCAATATGTAAAGTATGATAACAAACAACCATCACAATGAAAACATAACACAAAATATTTAACATGGAAACCCTGTGAAGGGAAAAACCACCTGGGACCGGAAACCCAAAAATTGTTCACTCTTCTGAAGTGAGGTCAGTGAAGACCCAACCCTGTTAAAGGTTACAAACACATTGTGAGGTGTGACCTTGTTAGAGGATTTTAGACCAACAATTATCATCCAACCAGCATTCACTATGGGGTTGACAGGATAACAATGTTCATTCTATGTATGATATATAAAAGACTTTCTTAGTCCACTATATTAAAAGATTTCTTTGTTTATAATGGTTAAAATGTAACAGCAATTGATCTGATCATAACACAACTTCAATTGTAGATTATCAGATCTATGTTAAGCTCATTCAAATCCTCTGATCAGTATATCAATTCTGTATTAGTAATAATCAATAACTTACTATCGCTCGGTAATAGCTTTCTGACACTCGGTAAACTTTGTAGTTAGGTTCTCCTTAACCAGTTTGATCAGGCATACATGAAAACTTGTTCATGTGATATCTTTGTAGTCTCCTTCTTCAGAATGTGTTTCATAATGAAACCCTAGTCTCTTAAATAGACAAGTAAACCATTTTCTTCTCCTCCATTAGATTTTGCCACTTATTCTCCTTTGTCCATTTTTCCACTTAAACCTTTCTTGGCTGATGTGTCAGTAACATATTTTATTTCCATCCTTTAGATCTTCCTTGAATTTTGTTAGCCATCGATCTTCATAACAAATTTTATCTCAATCTCCTATCACGAGGTACTTTACAACTCATCAATCCTTATCGGCTAAAATAATCATTTAATTCCTTTCTATTGCTTGGTTAACAAAGAAATGTGTCAGTGAATACAAGCTCGGTTTATACTATGTTTGGTATACACTACACTACTCGATGTATACTGTGATGCTTCATCAACCGACCACAGTGCCTTGTGTCTTTCAGCTCTTTTCCTCATCATAGATTAATGAAACATAATCAAGTCAATAACATAAGTTCATAGACTCATCAAGAATTTACCCAATGTATTCCTTATCCTCATCTATCATATACATCTTCCTCATGTAGATATTTATGTTCTTCATCTCTCTTACTCCTTTGTTACAGATGTTTAGGTATTGTAACTTACAAGATAAGTGTTGTCAAACAAGTTGACATCAATGACAACATATTACTAATTTAATCATATTACATATCTAATCAGAAACTCGGTGATCTCTAATCATAGATTCTTCAATTAGGTTCTAAATCAGTTGTAGTTCATCATAAATAAATAAGCATTAAGTTCACTGAAATGAAACAAGACTAGAAACCAGCCCGCAAGACCTAGTACCAACAAAACTAACAAAAAACCAGAAACCAGAAACTTCACACAGTAGCCAAAAAACCCTACCAATAAAGAAAGCATAGGAATAGGGGATCAGGGGGACCTAGGTAAACTCTAGATGAGTTCCCTCTACTTCTTTCTTTCCCTCTAAAGCTTTCTTGATGGTTGCGTTGAAATCTGAAAGCTCGAGGATCCTTCCATGGATCTTCTTCCTCTTTGCAGATTGAGTGCATTTTCTAGGAACATCATTGTTCACATCTACTTTATCATCATCAAGCTTTGTGGTAGGAGAACCAACATAAATCTCTGCCTTGATAGTGATGAAGCACTCCATCACAAACCCCATGAGCAGGTTATTGTCCTGCATGTTCTTCTTCAGAGTATTCTCCAGATTGTCCATTTTAGCATGCATTACCTCCATATTTTTCTCACCCTCATTGACCTTATTGACATCCATCCCCTCTAATCCAGTAGCCAAATTCCCCTACAAAAGATCAACCTTGGCAGAGAAGGAGAAAAATTTTAGGTTGAGGCCTTTGATTTCTCAGAAGACCCATTTCATCAGGCAGAAAGAATACATAGACATCACCTTCACCATCTAGAGGACACCGAAAGGGGGGTCTATCTTATCATTGATATCCTCTTTTATGAGTTTCACATTCTGCTCCTCCATATCCACCATTTTAATAAAGGGAATGTTCCTAGAGGTAGAGGGATAATTCCCCTTCTCATCAAGTTCCAAAATAGTGGTATCGTTGTCCTCCTTCCTCTCCATTTGCACTTCCATAACCACTTCAAAATTGGGGGAGATAGGAACATCATGTTTCTTAGAGCTATCATAATTAACTAGAATGGGGACCTTCTGGCCTCCCTCATCCTCATCTTTATTCACATCCTCATCTTTGTCAATATCCATAGGGTCCTTCACGATATCCTTAGCATCAGAAGCAACCTCATCCTTATTCTCATTATCACCAAAAATGTTGGTTGAAGCCGACAGAGACTCTTTGCTATCCTCATCAGATGAATTAATAGTGGTAGCATAACCCTCAACACTCTCACCAACAGAATCAGTTTCCATGCCACCCTTCTTTTTGAGTTTCAATTTTTTACCAATTGACATGTCCTCTTTGCTATCCCCTTCCATGATACGTTTCCCCAAAGCCTTGACAGAGCCATAGACCCTAGGCAAGGAGATAATAGGGCTACTAATGGAAATTTTCTTAATATGATCAACAATTAGGAGAATGAGGCCCTCATGTAGAATGGGCTTGTTCCCTTTCTTCCTATAATCAACAATATTGTGACGAAGGTACTGTAGAAAAAATAATGGTAGAGAAACCCTAACCTTGTTTCTAAAGTGACAAAGCAACATGAAATGATAGGAATGTGCATGCTTGTACCTACCATCCAGAGTGATACACTCCATGATAGCGGTCATGACCTTCACCCAAATCTCCTTGAAAGAATCCACATCATAATAGCCATTGGAGTCCATCACAAGGCACTCGTCCTCCACCTTGTCTTTAGGGAAGTGATGGATAGGTTTTTGGGAGATCTTATTATCTCTGTAGAACTTCATACCCTTGATGCTCAACCTAGACACCTCCACAATAAGTTCCTTAGTGATTTTCATAGTCATACCACCAATGGTCATAGTGTCATCCTTCCAAGACTCAAAAAATGTCATTGTGACTTCATCTTCAAACCCATGAAGGCATTCCATATACGTGGTGAGGCAACCCTTCCTAAGCTTTTCCCAAACCTTAGTCATATTCTTTCATTTAATATAGTCCTTCGGCTCCCTACGATTAAGCCCACCACCCATAATTTCCTCAAAGAAAATAAATTCAACAAGCATAGTGGAGATAAATTAGAGATAGAAAATAATGGAAGCCTTTAAATTAGACTCCATGCTAATATACGCGTGCTTACGCTCAGTTATCTTGGGAAAGTTGAGACTTTTCGTAACCCTTATAACCACCTTAATAAACTTGTGTATTTTCATCATAGCTTTTTGAGATATCCCAAATCTTCTCCTTTGCTATGAATCTTGTCAAACACCAACTTGGACTTCATATCAATGGTCAAATCCTTACCTCCTTTCTATGTCATGTTGTCCTTAGCCCTGACAGTGATGTTAGCCAATGCATCCATAGTACTATTCGTCTGCCGCAAGTTGTGGGAAATAATAACTTGCATAAAGGAATTAATGATAATTTGAGCCTCCTCAATAATAGCCTTAATAGACCATGATGGCTTCATCACACCTTTATTGTAGTTTAAAATATTCATGGAGTCACCTTTAATCCACTCGTTCGGGGACATGTGTTTATTAATAATTTTTTAAGTTTGAAGGAGATCCATAGCCTCTACCACATGATTGGTTTGCAACCAATGGGGAGTTCCACGATAGAAAGAAAGTTCACCATGTCATCCCTTATAAGCCCACCACATCTTGTAGGACCCAGGTTACCCTTCACCATACCATCAAAATTGACTTTGATCCATCTAGGAGGGGGAGAAAATCGGATGGAGTTCTCCCTTTGGGAAGAGGACTTCACTTTGGTGCCAGCAACATTACTTCCACCAAAGAAATCTAGCTTCAAACTATTCAGAGTAGTGCAACTCTCCATGATACTTCTCTTAATCTTCTTGGCAATCACCACCGGAGGGAGGACAGTATCTCTAAACACTCTATCATTGCATTCTCTCCATAGTTTCTAGATAACATGAGGAGCGATGATATTCCACAATAGCTTATCCATAGGAACCTCCACATTTCTCCATTGGGTGATGAAATTCTCCATATTATTAGGAAAAAACTAGCATAACTTCCAGCACTGAAAAGTAAGACACCAGACTTCCCAGGAATACCGACAGTCTATAGCCAGATGGTAGACCAACTCCTCAACATTCTTACATAGAAAAAATCTATTGGGAAGAATCATAGCTCTCTTTTGGAGATTGTCAATGATGAGAATCTTGTTCTGCAAAACCAGCCAAAAAAAATATTAATTTTAGGAATTAACCTTTTATCCCAAACCTAGGCCCAAAAGGGAGGACGATCCTACTGCTTCAACAAAATCTCAGAGAAAGATGCGATAGTAAAGACTCTGGAAGGGAGAATTCCCCAAATCAGCTCATCCACCCTGGTAGTTTCCACTTTCCAAACATTCAGGTCTAGCATTAGAGGTTTAAGGGCATCATCAACAATATAAAGATCAATCCAAGACCTACTCCCCCAATAGTCTCTAACCCGCAAGCCAAATCTTTGTAAGAAGATGTCAATAAAAGGCCCGAAGGAAGGGACAAACTTCAGAGGATAGTATTTAAGCCAATAGTCATCCCAGAATTTAATTCTTCTACCATTACCCAAATACTATTTAGCTCCCTTGAAGGTTGTCTCCTTAACTTGTTGGATGTAGGTCTAAATAAAAGAACCCTGCACCTTCACTTGAGACATCATAAAATCTGAAATATGAGGGAAAGAGTAGAGATATTTATTGTGGATGATCTTGTTCCACTCTTTTTTTTCACCAAAGATCCTCCAAATTAACTTAGCTAGTAACGCCTGATTAGTCACTCTTAAGGGGTGGATCCCCAAACCTCCCCACTTCTTAGGAGTGCAAACATTATCCCATGCAAAAAGAGCTAGTCTCTTTCTTTCTTCCACACCTTTCTAGAGAAAATTTCTTTTAATCCATGTCTAAAAATTTACCAAGAATCTTAAACATGCTTAAAGCATAGATAGGGAGACTCTACAGAGAGGCCTACAGGAGTTGGAGTTTACTAGCTTGACTAAGCAGCGCTCCTTTCCAACTAGCTAACCTTCTATTGAATATGTCCATAATTCTGATCCAAAAAGAATCGGGAGGTTTTAAGCCCAAGGGAAGACTGAGATAAGTGGCTGACAAAGAACCAATATCACATCCAATATTTCTAGAAATTCTATTATGTCTTTCTAAAGGTGTATTCATAAAAAATAGAGAGCTCTTGTTCCAATTAACAATTTGACCAGTACCCAAAGAATAATTGGACAATTCTTGTTTAATAATTCTAGCCTCCTAGATGGATGAAGAGCCCATGATGACATTATCATCAACAAATTTGTCATGGGAGCATGACCTAGAGATAGAAGGAGTGAGGCCCTTGATGGATCCATTAATCAGTAGTCTCTAAAAATAGTGACCAAGACACTCCGCCAGGAAGATAAAAAGAATAGGAGACAAGGGATCTCCTTATCGAAGCCCCTTAGAAGGCTTGAAGAATCTAGAAGAGGAGCTATTCACTATAACTGCAGCTATAGAGGTACTAATGAGCTAGAACACTAACTGCAAGAGTTTATCATAGAAGCCAAAGGAGCACAACACCTTGATCAAAAGATCCCAGTCCACCCGATCATAGGCCTTTGAGAGGTCAAGTTTCAATAGAAAGCCAAAGTTGAGAGAAGCCTGAGTTGAATGAATAACCTCTTGCACCTTCATAATAAAGTCAAGGATTAACCTGCCATGGACAAAGCTTCTCTGCTGGGGAGAGATAATCTTAGGGACAATAGATAGCATCCTAAGAGTAATCACCTTGGATAAAATTTTGTACGCCGAATTACATAAACTGATCATCCTGAAGGAATCAGCAAAGTTAGCTCCAAGTTTCTTAGGAACTAGGATGATGAATGTAGCATTAATTTCTTTAAGGATAGTTCTGGACCCAAATAATTCTTTCACAGCATTGCAGATATCTAGGTGCACAATATGCCAGAATTTATGAAAAAATAATAGAGGAAACCCATCCGATCCTAGGGACTTATCACCCTCAAAAGAGAAAATAACAATCTTGATTTCCTCCAAGGAAGGAATAGAAGTGAGATTCTTATTAGTAGCATCATCAACAATAGAGGATATGGCCTCTAGAAGAAATGCTTGGTTATCCAGGAAAAGTGCCAAATCTTTAGATAATAGAGAAGAGAAAAAATCAAACATAACCTTGAAGAAATATTATTGTCATTACTTACATCTTTAGAAGCCAATCTGAGTCTAGAGATTATGTTGGATGCTCTATATTTAGAAGAAGATATATGGAAGAACCTGGTATTCTTATCTCCAGCTTTGAGCTATATCAATCTTGACGTTTGTCTCTAGTACTCTTCTTCTTTTAAAATGATATTATGTGTTTTGGCCAAAAGAATCTCCTCCCTATCCTTCAAATCCTGAGATATGTCGATCTATTGGATAGTCTCTTGAATAGCATCAAGATCCCTTTTTAGCACCTGCTTAGTTTTAAAGATGTCACCGAACATTTCCTTGCTCCAAGATTTAATATTCTATTTTATATGTTGGAGCTTTTTAGACAACTTGAACATAGAAGTACCATGAATATTAACATTCCACCAACTATTAATCATCTACTCAATTTTGAGGTGATTGATCCATAATTTCTCAAATCTAAATGGGAGATTACCAGTATTTATAATCGAATCAACAGCAAAAGAGACAGGGAGATTATCAAACCCAATCTTTGATAGAGAGGACAATGAACAACCAAAGCTTTTGAACCAACATCCAGAGATCAGGGCACGATCCAGGTAGACCTAGATAAGATCCAACCCAACTCTTCTGTTAGAGAAAGTGTAATTAACCCACCGAAGATCAATATAAGAAAGAGCCTATCTATTAACAAAGTCCATGAGCTCAACTCTACCATCCAATTGAATCTAAGTATCTACTCCTCCAAAATTCTCCTTATCTTAAAAAGGATAGTTGAAATCACCAATAACCAACCAGGGATAATCCCGGCAAGAGAGTCTTTGATTCTCAACCATCTTCCAATACTTAGCTCTACCAGCTTTTGTATTAGGAGCATATATGTTATCTTCTATCACTTACCAATTTTGATGCTTAAGAAATTCAGGTTATCTTCTATCACTTCACCTCTAAAATTATTCTGGTTCCAAAAGATAGCAATACCACCCGAGGCCCTCTCAAAACTAGAACCAACAATGCCTCCATTTTTTAAGATTCTAATTTTTTCCACTTTTTCTTTCACCATCTTAGTCTCCTGAACAAGAATGATGTCAAGTTTGTGATCTCTAACCAAATTCCTAAGAGTATCCTACTTATGGGGGGAATTCAATCCCCTGATATTCCATGAGATGACTTTCATTTCTTAACTAGGGTACAAACTACCTAGATGGTCAATTGCTTGCCATCTGCAATATCCTTCTTGCTTTCTCTTTCTCTGATCTCTTTGTTTGAAAATCTGCCTTGTTTTTTTTTTTCTGAGATCCAACGTCCACCAAGTAAGAATCTTAGATCCCATATCTGCTTTACTATGGGTCACAACACCCTTGGAACTAGGAGTTGAAAGCTTATTCTATTATTTTTTTCTATTTCCTCCTCATTTGTATTGTCCAGGGATCACCATTCTGATCATCCATGAGATCAAGGCCATCATGAGCTACAGGGTCCTCATTACCACTCCCCGAATGGGTGTTAGGAACTAAATAAAAATCCTCTTCATTAGACTTTTTAGGATTTCTAGGTGAGGGAAAATCCCCCATTGCATCATTGTACTTCTGAGCAATATGCAGGGATCCTTCCACATTAATCATATCATCAACTTGGATAGGGACTAAAACCTCCACAGGTATTGAGTCCTAAGAACCCAAGGAAACAACATTTGATGGGATGTGGGAGTTTTCCATTCTAGGGACAAACTCCAAGGGAGAGCCACTATCCAAAGACTCAGAAACAAGGGTAACCGATTTAACAAATTCCCCTTCCTCCAGGTCAGACATATCATTAGAATCTACAATATCATGTTGACCTCCCTCCAAGTCTAGTTGCACCTTCTTGGCACTATCACCTTCAACTGCAGTAGGAGGCTTAATCTCCTTCCAAACTTGTCTGGTCTCCTTCTGAGGTTTAGAGCTAGGGTCTACAGTCTTAGTTTCCTTGTTATCTTTCTTTAGATAATTCTTAGCACAGTGGCCTATTTTGTGACATACAAAATAGGTGAAGGGTAGGGATTCAAAGACCACTTCCCGCTTCCATAACCCAATTTGGAGTTAATATTAATAACTTAGGAAGGTTGTCAAATTGGCAAATGTTAATGCAAATCTTGGAAAAAACTAGATGGGACTTGGCTGTTGTCATAGAGTCAACTGAAAGAAGTTACCCCCCAAAGGTGGAAGCCAAACCCTTAAAGAATTCCTCATTTCAATATTCGAGAGGTAGTCCAAGGAACCTAACCTAGACCAGGGTAGCCATGAGGAAATTTTTAGAATAGTTCAAGTTTGGAGCCCATTTTCGAAAGGCCACCGCTGTTATACCAAATATCCAAGGACCCCCACATAAAACATAATCCAGATCTTCTTTATTAGAGAAAGCAAAAGACAAAAAACCTTTGGGTAAGGCGACAATGTCCACCTAACCCTTCAAAATTCATCTCTTCTTAGCAAAGGATCTAACCATTTCAATGTTAGGTCGAGGGTCTCAGAATTTACCGACCAGTGAGAGCTCCATTGCAAAAATAGAGCGATCCACTAGAGAGTCAAGCACAAAAATAGCAACTTCACCAGCCTGAAGACCCACCTTAACAGACCCTTCAGGAGAAGAGGGCTTTCCTGCTCATTTGGCTCCCATAATTCCAACCACTTTTTCGATGAGGAAGGGTTGACCTCGACACTATCAGTGCTAGTCACTCCATGGGACCCCACTAGTGGGTCCTTGGAAAAGACAACCTTATCATTCTTCTCCACCAGAGAAGGGTAAGGCTCATTTCCTAAGACGGTCTCACATTGCATCGACGCCTTAGGAGAAGCACATGACCTCACTTCCTTCGAGGGAGAAACCGTTACCTCCTAGCGAGGAGAAAGATTCTCCTTACCACACAGAGAAGGATCTGCAGCTACAAAGCCAGACCCGGAATAGGTACCAGAGAAGTAGCCAAAGGATTGACCAAGTCCACTGTAACAATCTCCAGACCTACACGAAAACCAGAACCCTCAACCCGACTACCATGCCTGGTTGGGGAACCTTTGAAATTTGAAAAAACTCTCCTTGAATCCTCTCCCATCGTCTCCCTGAAAGATGGTGGCATTGATTGGATAAGTTAGGTTGTACATTTCAGTTAAAAAACGCGTAAGACATAGAATAGTTATTGAAGATTTTATTTATCTTGATTTATTGAAATGCAAACAAATAATTAAACTTGGATAGAGTTTTGAAGATGAAACTTTGTCATCTAATCTTTTATAAAAAAATATTTTTTTACTTTTAATTAGAAATAAAAAATATTATTTTTCAATATATTAATGTAATAAACGATTAATAAATGATTCTGAATAAAATATATTAATGTAATGATGTGATACTTTACTTTTCTACACGATATTTTAACTACAAGAGGAATGTTTTATTGAACCCTACCAAGCGTACGAAAAGTCGCTTTGAGTGAAAACAAAATGAGATAGGCAGGCCATCTATTGAACTCTTCTATTCCAAGTTGATGAAAGAGGTAGGTAGCCACTTGCTTTCAATTCAAAAAAACTGCCTTCCTTGCAATTGCCTCCACATATTAAAGTTACAATCGTTGGAGAATAGTCTGTCTGAGTTTTCTACGAGATTGAATAATTCAGAAGTCGCTTATACAACTTCATCGTGCGTTTGGAGTTGGAGTCAAGAGTTGAAGTCGTCTATAAGTCTTTAATTACGGATGGACTCCGTTACAATTTGCTTGGAGTCATGCACACAGTGTTTTTTACCAGGTCAACCTTACCAGCATCGCATGCACCTGCCAAGAATGTCTCTTTCATTGAATAGGGCTGTGAAAATGTGTAACATGAAAAATATACAAATTATAGTTAAAACTGGGCTAGAAGTCTCTGTATATTAAGAGGTCTTCCGGTATATTAATTGCTAGTCTGTTGTCTATTGCAGTTTTTACTGCAAACACTTCCCAATCAGCTTTATTCATGAAAAAAATAATGATGAACGGAATCCTCTTCTTTTTTTTCTTTCTTAATAATATATATTTGATAATATTTTTTACTTTGACATTTCTCTTTCATAATCAATCCTAATAATATATTATATAGACTCTCAAAAACTGACGTCAGCTATTAGCTATGCTGTTTGACAGATTTTAATAATAAACATAAATTTTCAATTATTTTTTGTCATAGAAGAAGATTCCAGATATATAAAAGAGACATGGAAATGAGTTCAATTAAAATCCTTGCACCTGTTTCCACACAGTGGACATGTTCATCGGTGTTGAATAAATGAGATCTCAACTATTCAACGCTGTACTAAAGTCACGCAGACTCTTCTTCATGCAATGACAATTTTAGATTTAATCTATGGTGGCAACTGCGTTCAAGGCAGATTTTCCTGGGATTAAAAGCAATTGGCTGTTTACTATTGACATTGGTAGAAGTATTTTATTGACTTGGAATATAAGCTCCAACTATGGAACGAAGAAGGTGACTTGTAATAATGAAATGACTAAGCAACATCCAACCTATATCTGTAGATTAATTTTCGGAGATTTAGGTTATTAGTTATAAATAATCCTCTTAGTTTTAAATAATAAGAGTTTTTAAAGGTAGAGATACACAATTAAAGTTTATTGGAGTCTATGTTTAAATTTGCATTTTAAAAATAAAATTAAAAAATTAATTTGTATATTTTCCTTCAACTACATTTAATTAAACTAATGTAAATTAAATGTTTCACAAATATTTTTTTTATATTATGTTGAAATGCTATAAGTGATACAGATTAATCAATATATACAAAGATATTTTAGTTTAGATTACAATAAAGAAAATAAATATGGACTTAAGGTGCTTAGAATACATTAGTCAAATGGGTAGAGTAATTATATGGAAGCAGGTACAACCCTTCCTATTCTCCCTACAAATGGGGAAATTTCATAGAATATGTTGCATTTCCAACCCAAATCTTTCAAAGATGCAGTTGCTGGTGAAAAGTGCTAGGATTCATCCATGGCCATATTTTGTGTGTTTAGAGTAGGAGATAATGCGCAAGGGGAAGAATGTAGCCAAGGACAAGGTAGGTGTCGTTTTCCCCCATTAAAACCCTAACCATTGCATCTAACCAGGAATTGATTGAAGTTATTTCTTCCGAGACTATGAGGTTGAGAAATGTGATTGAGTTCCTTACAACCATAGATTCTTCTAGAATTCCTTCTCACAATCTTTTGATGATTAGATCTATTGAATGTATGGACTTAACATCTAGGCGTCCACATATCATTTTGGAAGGTGATCCCAAAAGGTCTCTTGTATTCTTTCTTAAAGCACATGAGATGCAAATATATGTTATTAAAAGGTAGCTTTAGATCATTGGAAGATCCACATTTTATGCCCTTACCTACTCTCTAGAAACCATGAGCGATAAAATCCTTTCCCTTTCAAGCCTTAGGTTTCTTACGATCAAGGATGTTATCCTTGTCTTGTGGGCTTTCTTCCTCATCGTTCTTTCTTTATTTTGCAAGATTCTAAGGACGAAGGAGACCAAAATCTCGTTCCTACATATGGACATGAGAGTTATGATGTCCCTGTCTCTAGCTTTTGACATCCCCGACACCCTTAATATTAGTCAATATAGCATCATGCACTATTGTTTCATTGAGTTGTCATGATACCATAATTAAATTTTATATTATTAAGGAGGGGCATCCAAGAAGGAACTCCTCCATTATTGTGAACTAAAAGACCTACAACCCAAAGGATAATCCTTTGACCCTAGGTGCTTTAACCAATGAAGAATCTATTAATATGAATATCCATAGTGTTTCAAAGGATTATAAATTTGCTTTTGATCCTATCTACAGGTCTAGGTTTAAGTTTCCTACTAATTTGTTGGTTAATGTGAACCCCTCTAGAGTAACATATATTAAACCTTCTTCCTTTGGGGGTAAGTATAATGTCACCCTTATCCCTCTCTAGGAAGTTTTGTTGAGCCTATGGTTGTCTCTATTGCTAAGAGGGAAAAAGAATCAGTGTCCAAATTCATCTCTCCCACCCTAAACTTTCATACTCCCCAAATCAATTTTGTTGACACTATATTGACCCATTGATAGAGACCCCTATGATTGAGGAGCATGTTCTACAACCCTTATACCATTATTCATGGTTCTTTTACCCCTTATATTTCCTTTGAATACTTTTCTGTTGAAGATGCTAAGAATGCCTAGGAAATTATTTTGGACTAGATTCAAAATAATATTAATCAAAATAAAATTAAGGACACTAGCAATGAAGTTGTGCATTGTAATAATAAATTTTCTAATTACACTAAAAGGCACTTCAATGATATAAATTTTGACATTTAAATTTTTGATTCTCATGGAAACAATGTTGGCATAACTGATGCAGATGAGTTGAGTAAGTATCCTGATGTCTAAATGATGTGTTTTGTCAATTATTTTGTTGTCATTGATGTTAACTTAGGTGTTCTTGGTTGATCACGTTCTTTGTATACCTAGTTATGTTTTGAATTGTCATGTGTGATCAAACACATAGGTTCTAGAGGTGTGTATGATATATCTATGATTTCACATGTGTATGAAGAGTTTGATGCAAGTTACAATCAATATGGTGAAGACAGGGAATTGGTTTAGTGTGTAGGAACATATAAGAAAGATTTGAATGGTATGTCCCATAGGAATGGAATAGAGTGGTGCAATTGGAGGTGTGTGATATTTATGATGTTATGTGATTTTTGTTGCAATCACGTCAAGATTGGTGATCGATGGACAGAGTTATAGGACTTTGAAGTTCAAACAATGAAGAAAGAAAGAACAATAAAGAACAATTGGTTAGATCCTTGATTGGTGAAGGAAGATTGGTTTGTGAAGTTGGATGAGAATTCTATAATATGTGATGATGTGTCCAAGATTGTGTGGAATGTTAGGTATGATTCTTATTGGTCAATTTGATTGATAATTCATGAAGAGGTGCATGATCCTAGAGAAGTGTAATATGTTTGACCTTTTGTTATCAAATCAAAGTGTGATTGGATCCTATTGATAGTGAGAGCTAGAAAATGATTCCAATATATTTAGTAGACTTCTATGGAGAAAATTTTGAATTTTAAATGTCATGTTGAGGTGGTTGTATACCCTAATTATTATAAATGTATTAATATCTTTTTTAATTTTTTCATGTATGATGGAAAAATAAATGGCAAATATCGTGTGTGACTGACATAGAAGATGAATCAAGAGGTGTGATTCAGAGGAAAAGTGAGTCTGAAAGTGAGGAATAAGTGTGAGCTTAATTAGATCCATACAAGAAAGGAATTGGTTAGATAAACCTTCTTATTGTTCCCTAATTATTACAGGAAGCTAAATCCCTTAACCGAGTAGATCCTAACATATCCTTTTTGTAAATCCTTTAATAGGGTGAAACTTTAGCTAGTGTTTGAAGTCCTCTCACATGGCTACTCCTAATAGAGTAAATCTTTTAACAGGGCTAGACTTAAATCCCTTAATTGGATGACTCCTAACAGGGTTTATTCTTAACAACACTTTATTGTATTCTCCTAACAGGGCTAAGATCTTATCCGAGAGTACTTTATTAATCTTGGGCATCATTCCCACCAAAGATTTCCCCCTTTTGGGTTTCCATGTGAAAAATACTTTTGTCATATGTTGAATTTATGTGGATGCTTATTTCTTGGTGCATGTTTTGTTTCAACTAAAGGTTACTAAAATTGAATGCATGTGGTGAAGATTTTAAAGGATAAGTTTTATTGATTAGATTTTTTTATTCATAGATTATTGACTCACCCACCCCCCCTCAGTAATCTTAGGGCCCGATTGTTCTAAAAATTGGTATCAAAGCCTACATCCTTTGGGTGATAAGCTTAACCACTTGAGGTAAACATCTAATTGGAAAGATGTTCAGTAAGGAGGCTCCCATGTTGACAAAAGATAACTACCTAGTATGGGTAGAAAGGATGGAATTATACATAAGAGGTATGGGTGATCAATATTGGAAGCATGTTGAAACTCAATATCCTATGTTTCAGGAAAAACTAATTACATATCAGTTGAAGGAGAAGGAAGACAACACACATTAAAAATAAGTCATAGTAAGCACCCTTTCTGATACTGAATACATTGATGTAAAAGGACTTAGAAAATCTTATGAGGTATGGAAGAAACTTGACCAAGTCCATGAAGGTGAAAAGCATTTGAAAAAGGAAAGAAAAGATAGCCTCAAAGGAAAATATGATGACATGAAAATGGTAGAAGGAGACAACATTGTTCAATATGGTGCAAGAATCAAAGATTTTGTTGTAATTAGAGGTCTAGGTGGTATCATTGAAGGAGAATTTGTGGTAAATAAAATGATAAGAACTTTGTAGTATTCTTATGTCATTAGAGTGTCTTCAATTAATGAGATAGGAACATTTGATAAAGTGATATTTGATGGACTTATCAATAAGCTTACTACTTTTGAGCTTAATAACTATGATAACACTATTCAAAAGGTTGAGGCTGATTTCAAGGATTCTATACTAGTAAGTTCCCCTACAAGGAAAGGTAAATAAGTGATTATTGAATCTTATAGTTTGTCTAGTTTCACCTGGAACATACATGCTATTTTGGAAGATGAGAAAAGACAAGGAGAATTTGAATCATTGATAGAAAGGAGGTTACCTAGAGGAATTGGTAAGTACAAAGGAAAAGTAACTTTAAAATATTTCTCTTGTAATAAGATTAGTCACATTTCTGCTAGGTTTCCTAATGGAGAACAACATGAGGATAAGGAAAAATATAAGAAGTACAAAGGGAAGCCAAATAAACAATGTTACATGATTAGGGATGAAGGGGTAAACAATGAGGAAAATGATGAAAATCTTGAAGAGGAGACTGTTTTTGTTTTTATTAAAGAAGATCATCTTGTAAGAGAAAAAGAAGTTGAAAAAGAATGTGTTTCACACATTGGACAGAATGATGACTAGATCATAGACAGTGGATGGTCACATCACATGACTGGTGATCAAATTAAGTTTATTAAACTCAATGAGTTTGATGGTGGTGTTGTGAGGTTTGGAAACAATTCATCCTACTTTACAAAAGGTAAAGTTACTATTTCCTTTAACGACAAAGGAAATACAAATTATGTCTATTATGTTGAAGGTCTAGCACATAAATTGTTGAGTGTGGGTCAACTTAATGAAAAAGGATAAAGGCTTGAGTTTAGAGGAGGAATGTGTAGGATCATTTCAAATTTTAGTGATGAGATTGCTACTGGAAGGAAAACAAGAGGTAACTTATTTTAGTTGAACAATACAGTTAATGGTTGTTTAGTTTCTAAGGTTGAAGATAGCTGGTTATGGCATACAAGTTTTGTTCATGTTAAATTTGATAGCTTGATGAAAATAAGTAATACTAATGTAGTAAGAGGTATTACACAACTTGTGAAACTAGACAATTTGATGTGCAAAGATTTTTGACTTGGTAAGTTCACTGGTACATCTTTCAAAAGAAAATATTATTCATCAGATAATCTACTTGATTTAGTGTATACTTATTTGTATAGTCCTATGTGACAAAGGATTTATAATGGTGATAGATATTTTATTATTTTTACTGATGATTTTTAGTAATGAAATAGGTTACATTTCTTAAGGAGAAATAAAATGCATTCAATCAGTTCAAGGCTTTTAGAGCATTGGTGGGAAAGGAATAAAAAAAAAATGAAGTGCTTAAGATCAGATAGAGGAGGTGAGTTCACATTGGATGATTTCATGAAGTATTGTGAAGACAATGGTATAAAAAGGCATTTATCTTCTCTGAGAACTCCATAGAAAAATGGTGTTGACGGGAGGAAGAACAAAACAATTTTTGATGTTGCAAGGACTATATTGATACAAGGATATGTACTAGGGTGGTACCACAAAAGTGAGTCCCACTTTTGGGGATGAACGAAATTTGGTCAGGCCAAAAATATCATGTTTTAATGTCTTCACCTGAAGAGGGGGTCTTCGCTCCAAGAGAGGTCTTCACCCAATGAGGGGGTCTCCGGCCGAAGACAAACCAACTCTTCACACGAAGACCCTGATGTAGGTTACTTTGTGTGAAGGGGTGATGAGGTCTTCAGGTGAAGACCCCCTTCACGTGAAGACCTACAAATTTTTGGCAGAGGGGTGTCATTTTCATATTTACTGTTCAAGGAGCGTAGCAGACCCTAGTGTTGGAGGGAACCCCCTAATGACTTTGTGACATCCTCACTAACTTCATCCTCCTTCTCTTCTATTCTGTCTCCTTCAACCGTCATATATTCTAGGTACACACATTTTTCTTTCTTTTTCTTAATTATTTAATATTGTAATTTATATATTTATTTATTATTTTAGTTTGTTTTTTAATTTTCTAATACTTATTTCATTTTTGGTAATTTTTGGTTTTAAAAAATTATGTTAGAAAATGTTAGAAAATACCAGAAAATATTAGAAAATACTAGAAAATATTAGAAAATACTAGAAAATGCTAGAAAAAACTAGAAAATTTTAGAAAATTTTAGATTTTTAGTAATCTTATTGAATGTTTTTAAATTATTTTTAATTAGTAATGTTAAAATGATAGTTTTAGATTATTTTTATTAGCAAATTTTAGAACAATTTAAGAAAATTTAGAAAAATTTAAAACTTGGGAAAATTTACAAAAACTTCAAACTTTAGGAAAATTTAGAAAAAAATTGAAACCTTTGAAAAAGTTAGAAAATCATTAGGAAATGTTAGAAAATTTGAGAACTATGTCTCTCCCCATGTGCTCATTATGACTCTCTCTCTCTCTCTCTCTCTCTCTCTCTCTCTCTCTCTCTCTCTCTCTCTCTCTCTCTCTCTCTCTCTCTCTCTCTCTCTCTCTCTCTACCCTAGGCAACATCCTAGATGTTCCTTATGATTCTAAATTTTATGTATTTTGTAATAATGGGATAGATCTTTGAGATCATCCTCTTTTTGGTTTGGATCGATTTTTGTGGTCAAGGATCCCTAAGGCACACCTATAATCCTTTGGATGCCTTTGTCCACTTCGATCATAGGGTTTGAAGCAATAGGTGAATTATGTGTTTTTGATGTTTTGAGAGTTTTAAACATGTTTCCATTAAATTTGGTTTATTTTAAAAATGTTTGACTTGGTTTAAAGGTTAGAATCTTGGGTGGCTGCAAGAAGTTGGGTGCCAATTTTTTGCAAAAAGTGGAAGTGTTTTTCTTATTTTTCAAAATTTATCTGAATTGATCTCAAAATTTGAGGCACTTAGAGATTGAATCTTGAAAAAATTCACTAATAGAAATTGTAGTACTTGGAGTCTACTTTTCAAATATATAATTTATTTTAATACCCACATGGTATAAATTATATTTTGATAGGCATATTTGAAAATCACTTTTTCAAAATGCTTGTTTCAGGACCATACCACATCCGTGTACGACCACCATATTTTGACACAAATAAATGAATTTTTTTAAATCCTTTTTAGGGAAAATACCTAAGACATAGAATATTGATGAGAATATTTTTTATTATTTTTTTGTTTTGTAAATTATTTTTTATTAATTTTTAATTAACAATAAAGCTTATTTTTCAAACCTCTCGTGTACGGCCACCATAATTTAATATAATTTTTCTTTTTTTCAAAAATTCTTTTTTTTAAATTCAAAAGAATTGAATCTAGATTGATGACATATAATTTATTTTTAAAAATATTTAAAAATTAAAAAGTTATTAAAGTTTTTGTGAGTCTCACTATTTTACGTTTATGTACCACTATCAACTAATAAATAATGTAAAAATAGTAAAAATAACCATATTATTATGAAATTTATATTTTTAGAATCATGATAGTGAGATCTTTAATGGGTTTTTGTTTTGTCAAAAAAATCGATCCAGAAGGGCTTCAAAAAATTATGGTAAGCCTTAAAAATTTTATTCCAATGCCTTAGCCAAAATTTTGGAGGCTAAGGCATAGGCTTGGTCTCACCAAACCTATCCCAAACCAAAAACTGAGGCAGAGCGAAAACTCTTGCATGCATATTTTAAGAAACGGGCATCTATTATTTAAATTCAAAAAATGCGCACCCGTTTCATAAATTTAAAAATGTGTTTAAAAAAACATTTTAAATTAAAAAAAAAATTTAATTTTTTTTAGAAACGGGTACCCATTTTTCAAAAAATGGGTGTCCATTTCTGGAAAAACGGGTACCCATTTTTTGAATTTCAGATCGGATGTCCGAGCCTACAATGGGTGCCCGTTTCAAGTGGTGCAAATTTTCAAGCCACAGACTTCCACAGAATTGGCACCCAACTTTTTACTTCTACCCTCTTAACATATGGTCTTTAGAGAGAAAAATTGCAAAAGTTGCACAAAAGATGTAAAAGTTGCTCGAGTAACTTTTCAAAAGTTTCTCCAGAGGTTCAAATTTGAATACCAATGGTCATAATTGCATATGAATCATTTTGGATTCAGCTATGAACCTATTCCAACTTGTTTTGGCTTCAGGAAGAAGTAAGAAGATTGTATTATGAATTTTGATGCAAAATCAATAAGAAATCAAGAGTTTTCCTAAGTTAATTCTTACTGGTATAGCCATGTACGATAGATTGGATGCAATTTTATCACATGGTTTGAATAATTGAATTTTATACTTTCTAAAACATTTGAAGTTCAATTGATAAGTGCAGTGTAGCAAAATTTCTAGTTTTTTTTATAAAACCAGTCTAGGAAGAAACCTCAAACAAGCCCCATCCTACAAATGGAACCCTAACATGCAATTGAACTAGTGGAATTCCTCACCCATTTGGAAAATGAAAGTTAGGAGTGTAATAATATTTATTCTAAAGACTCAGGGTGTGATTCAAAGGACTCAAGGTGTTTGCATCAAGCCCTACACTGAATATCTCAATGTATTCAGCTAGGTTGATGAGTGTTGAATTGTGCATTTTGAATATTTGACCAGTGGGACTAATTGGAATGTGGGTTTGTGTTAGTTTGGATGTAGAGAAGGTTTACAAAATCCTAAACCAATACCATGTACCCATCTTTGACCACTTTCTTTGGAAACCAAGCCTAATTTGGCCAATTAGGTATGTGAACTTAGTAAGGGTTAGGTACTGCAAGAATGGATTTGGGTCTTAGGACTTTAGGGATCTCTATAAATTCCAAAAGGGTATCTGAATCTTCCCTTATTTTTCGTAGTCTCATCTAGAAGGATAAACTGCACACCAAAAACTAGTTGTGGAGACTTAGTACGATTCCCATGTCAATCAGTGTTGGGCATATTGTGGAAGTTGAAGAGTAAATATGAGGGATTTTTCCCTATTATTACATCATAATTAATGTGTTCCAACCTTTGGTTGGATTGTCTAAAGCTATTGGTGAAGATTTTCCAAGTTAACCTAGAATAGGGCTAGTGTCCCTAAGTCACAAATGTGGAAGGAATTGTGTGAAGCCTTTAGGCATTGAGGAGAAGTAGGATAGGTTTATAACCAACACTACTTGGTTCAAATACCTTATGACTCAAGGTTATAAGGATTGGGTTGCAAAAAATCCAAAGTTGGGGAGTTAAGGAGTAAAAAGAACATTTCCTAAGCTTCTTGCTGACCACTCTGCATTAGGTGGTATCAGAACTTGCAAAAGTTCTTGGGAACAATAATGGTAGACAAAAATGAAAATAATGAAGAGGAGATACCTCTAAGGATAAAAAATGTGGAGCTCACCAAAATTATGAGGGAATAAGCTACCAAGAATAAGAAGATGGAGGAAGAGATATCAAGGTTGAAGAACTTGCAACTCAGTGGATCTGGAGGTGAAGAATTAGATTCAGAAGAAGAAGAAGAAGAAGAGAGATCAAACCCTATGAGATGGGGAATGCGAGATAATAAAAGATAAATGATAAAATACTTAGAGAGGTTTGGTAGAAGAGATCACAAACTAGACATACATATGTTTGTGGGAAGGATGGACCTAGTGGAATGTATAGATTGGGTAGAAGCCCTAGAAATTCACTTTGAATGTGATCACATTCTTGCACACGAGAAGATCAAGATTGAAAATTCAAAGATGAAAGTGTTAGCACTGGTAAAATTCTCATGGCTTTTGGTCTTTTCCCCTGGTCTCTGCAGTTGTTTTTGGTCTCTAGTTTAAAACCCTTGGTTCAAATATTCAAAATCTAGCCGTTGGTAAAAACACCCTGGCCCTGTTCTAATTTTGAGTTACCTTTTCTGGAAACTTAAAACTCCTAATTCACATGTGCTAATTAAAGTTCTTCTCTACCTTGTTCGTGGTTAGGTTTTTATGTCTTGCGGGGTCCCCCTTTAATTTTTCCCAAGTTTCTACCCCTGCAAATGTTTTAATTTTTCCTAAGTTCTGGTTTCAATATTTCCTGGGCCCGGCAGTCTCTGACAGCATCTCAATCCAACGGTGGGCGCAGGATCTCATGCAATGTGTCAAAGGCTTGAGATTATGCGCCATCTGTCCGATCTTCCACGGTTGCAGTGTTTCAAACAGAGCGGATCCACTTGACATGTTAGCACATTTGGCACTTCCCTATTGGCTGAAAGAATCAATGACCTGGCAAGGATCTCAGAATGTCCTTTTGAGCGAAGAGAAATTGTTTGTCCGCTTGCCAGATTTTGTGACGTGGCGGTCTCTCATTCGTAAAGGTATCCTTTGCAACACAATGGGTCCAAAATGACATGTATGCGCATGAGGTGGCTTCTTATTGGCTAAAGTTTGTGCATTGGAGATTACGTGTTCGGTAGGCCCAACATCTTTGTGTACTTTTGATCCTACGGCTGGTGCATGATCTCATGGAATATTCCATCCCCTTGAGATCTAGCGCCAACCGTTGATTTGGTATCAGGCCTGAAGAGATGTCGGTGGGTCCACTGCCAGCTGTGCTAAAATGGCACTTTCTCATTGGTTATGTTGGTGGGACCATTTTCCAGGATTGTCCAAATTGTTTAATTTCTACTGGTCCACGAGGTGTTGCATTGGCAGTTGTCAGTGGGTCCTGTGTTTTCGGAAGATCAACGACGGGCGTATGATCTCATGGGTCATGTCAGAGCCATGAGACCTTACTCCCGCCATCCGATTCAAAGGCTTGAGGCCAATGGGTCCTGTGTCAGGTGACTGGATAGTTTCAGTGAATTACATGGCAACATCTGGTATAAGCGGGCCTAGGTGGGGTCAAGAGGTCTGGCGGTCCTGATAAAAATGGTTAGTGGTACCGATAAAGTCAAATGGATTCGCTGGTTCGCAGAAAGATTTGGCGGTTCTCTAAAAGGTCTGGCGATTTAGCAAAGGAAGGTCACGTAGTCGCTAAATTATTTAGTGGGGTAAAAATTGTTTTCGCGAACTAGCGAAATGTCTTCAGTCACCGGTTCGCCAATATGATCGAGGTTAAAAGGTTCCCTTTATTCGCTAAGTCATGGAGTTAAGCAATGAGTTAAGGTTTTATTTCACGAATAGGATTTTCCTTGTCGCACATTCGCTGAATGGTAACCTGAGGTGTCTGGGTGAGTTAGAGATATAAAGCCCGCGAAGACCAAAGATCAAATGGTCATGTTTTAAAGTTGTTAAAGATTCAAATTCTGACCGCTGATTCACTGCTGGCGCCATGGAAGTGACCGTTTCTCTGCAGATTTGAATTTTTGAAGAATTTCCAGTGATAGAAGGTACCAAAATTGATTGTTGAAGCGGTCGAGGTTGGTGAAAATTGACTTTCAGGCTATTGCAGAGTGGTCTTGGGTGCCATGATCGAATGCAGTGATGTTTTTGTGCCATGAGGAGTGGGTTTTCTTGCTTAGGGCATGTTGCAGATAGGTGATTAGACTGATTGGCATAGTATATTTATGTTCCTCGGTACATTTCTTAACTATTTTCATGATTGGGGATTATTTTTGGATCTGATCACCAGGGTGTTCATCCTTGTAATAAATTTATGATGGTCTTGATTACTTGGTAGGTGAAACCCTAACCCTGGTTACTCGTAGCTTGTTGCATCCTAACCTATTTGGGATTCCAGGGTAACCAGTGGTATATATTGTTGAGTTTTTGACTTTGTAAAGGGTCCATTTTTGAAGTTCAGAGGAGTCCCTAGTTCTAGTTCCAGGGTTGTAACAGTTTCTGGCATTCATATTTGTTGGTAATAGAGAGAAAGTTGCAGGTCTAAGCTGTAGTTTGCAAGCTTGATTTCTTTGGCCTGATTATTTACACTTAAGGATTCTTCAGACTTAATACAGATACATGACTCTTATCTCTCCTTTGTGTCAATTTAGATAGATTCTGAACTTTCTAGTTCACTGCATATTGTTGTATGTATATGTTTCCATTCTTGAGTTCTAATCCAGGATTGGATGAAATTATGCTCTAGATGAGACATAGATCTTTCTCATTATCTATGTAAGGATATCTTATAAGAAGTAAAGGGGATTGTAGATGTGTTTATGGCTTTGAATCTCAGCTATTTTCTAGTGTGTGTAGCATTCATGTCCTAGGAAGATCATGCCCAATGGATGAGGTACTGGCCTAAATGATTATTTCTTTGTCAACAAGTATTGATTGTTGTTGTTATGATCCAAAAGCATAAAGTCAAGAACCATTCTTTAGTTTCAAGTATTTGGTTGTGTGGTTATACCCATAGTAATGGAGATTCAATGAGTGTCTGGTTATCACTTAGCACTTTCTTACTATCCTTTTATCTAATTTTCAAACCTAGTTCTTGGTGTGTGAAGTATATTTTATACTAGGTAGGTACACGCACCTTGGTTTTGCAGAGCCAGAAGTAGAAGAGGGCATATTAAGTCCCTATAGTTGGTCTAGTTACCTTGCAGAGCTCCTACACTTGGAACTAACCATTCCTAATATCAGTCTCAAGGTATATTGGCAGCCTGTTAGAGCATAAGCATCATTTTGGACACCAACAAGATGGCAACTCTACTGGGGAAAGGTTATACATGCTTATCATAACCAGTAGGTCATCATTGGAAACACAGGGTTATTCCTTGTCCCTTGTGTCATTTCTAACTCATTTGGATACTTTGAAGTCATGAAGTTTTATTATAACATTCCCAATATACTTGGGTGGTGACTCTAACATCTCTGCAACAGTGCTGGTCACTTGATTTCATAAGAGAATGAGTTATATAGTTACTAGGTCTTGGAGAAAGAAGCATCCTGAAGACATAATGGAAGAGGGTATTCCAAGCACTTCTGGGCCTGGTCAGACAAGGGGAGGGAAAAAGAAAAGAAATGTCACTCATACTTGGAAAAATAAGAAAAATATAAGACAAGAAACTCAAATAAGGCCTAGTCAAGAAGAAAACAATTCAAAATATGAAGAGGCTGTTGATTTGGGACTCAACCAGTATGAGGATGAAGTGCAAGTAGGAGGTGATGAGTTTGACACCACTCTCCCTAAATCAGAGGAGATCTTTGAGGAGTTCTATGAACTAGAAAGAAGAGTTCAGGAACAAATTGCTATCAGGCAGCAAAGAGATAAGGACAAGGAGGATAGAGTAAAACAAGCCTTGATAAGGGTTGAATAGCTAAAGAGGCAATTAATTTTGTCCTTGAGCCTGAAAGAGTAGAACAACAGCCTATCATGCAAAGGATACATGAAGATATTAGACCTAGAGATAAAGGCAAGCAGAAGGCTCTTGGAATACAAATTAATGAACAAGTTGTTATGGATAGGACACTGGATCCAAGCTTGAGATTAGATTCAGAACTCGAGATGGCTAGAAGAAAGAAAGAAATATTGGATAAGGAACTAGAAAGAGTAGAGTTGGAGGCTTCTTCTACAGAAATCAGAAAGAAGATTGGTTTCCTCAAGCATGCTTCAAGACCTTCAAATGTTGTTGCTTCTTTTCTAGGGCAAGGTGGAACTCATTGTAATAATGCGGCTCAAACAGATGGTGTACCTACTGCCACTAGAGTTCCTGATGGTTCAAATACAAGGACATCTACATCTCAAGGGGTGGATCCACTTCATGCAGCCCCTGTTCATGAAAGGTACAAGCAACTGATCTTCTTTGGTATTCCTGGTTATCCAAATGTTATTCCTGATGAAATTAGAAAAAAGCTACCTAAATTTACTGGAAATAATGTCATCACCTATGAAGAGCATTTAAAAAACTTTATAGATGTAATAGATGATTACAATATTGAGCCTGATGATGTTATTATGAAACTATTTATGCAATCCCTAACTGAAGATGCTAGGGATTGGTTTAGAGGATTACCTTATGCTAGCATAGGATCATGGAATGAATTTAAAAGTTGTTTCAAAGAACACTATGGTGATAAGACAAATGAGGGCTTTATCCTGAATGAATTCAATAATATAAAGAAAAATCAGAATGAAGAGGTCCTTGAATTTAACATAAGATTTCAAAAGGCTATGCATAGAATTTTACAAGTTATCAGGTTGGATGACAGAGTGTGTCTTGTGACATACTTGAATGCTTTTGATGCAAAGATGGGGTATCTCTTGAGAGATAAAAACCCTAGAAATCTTGGGGATGCTGAAAAAATAGCAATCAATATTAAGAGCAAAAGAAGAATATCAGGAAAGATAAGAAGAAGAGATGATTGTAAGCCTCAAATGCAAAATAAGAAAGAGGGGGGAAGGTATTTTGACTCTAAACCTAAAGAGGATGACAATCTGAAGCAGATCTTGAAGGCTTTAGAAGGTTTGAAGCCTAATGAAAAGGGAAACAATAGGGCTACTGCTAATGATAGATCAATACCAAATAATTATAGTAGACAGCCAAAGATGCAAAATTACCCTTATAATACTTAGTGGAAGGATGGCAAGCCCATTCTCCCAGCTAGGCAGCAAAGGCCTGATGAAAGGGTCCCTGATCCTTTGTAGAGAAATTCGGTAAACTTGTCTAATGATGTTCCATGGTGTGTTTCTTGTCAGTCTCCCCACAGTCCAGAGCATTGTGTCATTGCTTTGAATCTATCTAAAAATCAGGAAAGTGAGGAGCAATATAATAAAGAGGGATGTGGTATGACATCCTCACATGCATGGGAAAAGGCTGATTACACTGATGGGGAAGAAGAAGAGTTTGATGACATAGGATGTGGTGCAGTAAAATCTAGTGAAGGGCAAGTTTCTTTAAGAAGACCATCTAATGAAGAAATTGCCCAAATCACTACAGACATGGTCACTCAAGCTAGAAGCAATTACAATTTGAGGAATAGGACAGTAGGAGGTGCTAATGGTAAACCAAGAAGCATGTTCATCAAGAACATAGAAAATAAGGCACAAGTGCATGAAGAAAGGGTTAAGGGTGGTGATGCTACTAACCAAGTGAAGGTAAAGAGAAAAGTTATGCCTGTTGCAGTGCCTAAAAATGGAGTAAAGATACCAAAGGTGGTTGTTCCCATCTCTCAAAATGAAAAAGAGTCTTCTCTCAAAGACAGGTCTGATCTGACAAAGGATAAAGTTGTCACTATTTTTGAAGGAGATGTAAATGACCAAAAGTATGTTCCAATTGACATGACAAAGTTTCTATCACAAATAATTGTCAAGGTTCCACTTTTGGAGATGATGAGAATAGAAGAGCACAGGGCCAAGGCCTTGGATTGGGTTAATGGTGTTTCTTCAACAAAGGTCCAAGAGGAAATTAGAAATGAAAAACATGTGGCTTCTTTGGAAGACACATCTGAAGGTAAAGCTGAAGAAATTATTTCCAAGATCCCTCAAATCTTCTTGGACACAGATGTGGCAAATGGTGCATCAGGGACAGTTGATCCTTTCTTCTTGTCTCTTGCGATAAATGGTAAAGTGTTGAAGAATTGCATGATTGATTCAGGAGCATCAAATACTGTCATGCCCGCAGAGATTATGAAGTCACTAGGACTAAGGGTTTATACACCTCATGGGAGATGTCAGGCAATGGACTCAAGAGAAGTGCCAGTCATTGGTACCATTAAGGCTTTGCCTTATAAATTAGCTGCATTTCCTGATAAACAATTAACTATGAGTGTCCTTGTAGTTGATATTCCTCCTCAGTATGGAATGCTTTTATCTAGAAGATGGAGTGCCTCTATTGGAGGAATTATTCAGTGTGATTTGTCTTTTTCTACATTTAACATCGGAGGTGAAAATGTGAAGGTGTCAAGGGAAACTAGAACCCCCCATATGATTGAGGAGAGTGAAGAAGAAAACATGAATTGTTTTGTTGACACTGACATCTCTTCTTTTCAAGTTCAGGAGGCAGATGTGCAAGAGAAGAGCAAGCCTGTCCTATTGGCTGATGATAAAACTAACATGGCAGAGGGTAATGTCTTGTGGACATTATATTTTGATGGATCAAGTTCTAAGGAAGGTGCTACAGCAGGAGTGTTATTGGTATCCCCAAGTGGTAAGACCTTTAAATTTTCTTTCACTCTCTTGTTCTCCTGCACAAACAATGTTGCCGAGTATGAGGCCCTACTGATTGGTTTGAGACAAGCATCAAAACATGGGATCAAACATCTTAGGTGACTGGTGATTCTAAGTTAGTAATCTCTTAGATTAGATCAAAGTATGCATCAAAGAACCAAAGGATGAAACAATATAGGAATGCTATTTGGGATGAAATTGAATATTTCAGTGCTTTTGGGACTGATTTGGTGGATAGAAGCCATAATAGAGTGGCTGACTTATTGGCTAACATAGCCTTAAGGCCAGATGATATCACTTTTGCTGATATATCTAAAGTTGAATTTATGGCCACGCCTTCTATCCCAAATAATGTTGAGAATTGGCAGGTATTTTCTGATGATCAGGGCATCTTGAGGTTTTTGCAGTATGAATATCACTTTGATGGGTGGGAGATGGATTTTAGCACTTATGTAAACATCAAAGATGGAAAAGAGAATGTCCTAGGGAAGGAAGTATTACCATTGAAGTCAAATAAGATCCCAAGGGGATTGGTTGCTCTTGAGAGAGCATTTGATAATAAAGAAAGGGCTTGTGTTGCTAGAAATGCTAACAAGGTGAGTGACTTGGAAGAAGTGAATCTAGGAACAAGCCAAGAACCAAAGAACATTTACATAGGTAAATGTTTGTCTCAAAGAACTAGGAGAAATCAAATTGATCTTCTCAAAAAATTTAGACATGTTTTTGCATGGTCTTATGGAGACTTGAAAGCTTATAGAGAGGATCTATTTCAACATGAGATACCATTGAAGGAAGGAACCAAACCATTTAGGAAGAAATTGAGGCCTGTGAATCCTACTTTGGCACCTAAAATGTAGGATGAACTTAAGAAAATGATGGATGCAGGAATTATAAAACCTGTCAGACATTCCTCTTGGGTGTCAAATCTAGTTCCAGTCAGAAAAAAGAATGGTGATATAAGATTATGTGTTGATTTTAGAAACTTAAATGTAAATTCTTTGAAGGATAACTATGGTTTGCCTAATATGGAAAACATGTTGCAAAGAGTCACTAGTTCAGAGTTGATGTCAATGATGGATGGTTTCACTGGATATAATCAAGTCATGGTCAAAGAGTCAGAGCAATTCAAGACTGCATTCACTACTCCTTGGGGAACCTATGTGTATGTTAGGATGCCTTTTGGCTTGACAAATGCAGGAGCTACCTTTCAAAGAGCAATGGATGTGGCCTTTGTAGATTTCATAAACAAATTCCTAGTAGTATACCAAGATGATCTCACAGCATATTCAAAGAAGGAGGATTAGCATTGTGAGCATCTTGAAAAGATTTTTATTAGAGCTCTAGAATATGGAATTTCTTTGAATCCAAAGAAATGTTCTTTCGGTGTGGTGGAGGGTAAGCTCTTAGGACATATTGTGTCTAAGGATGGAGTGAGAATTGATCCTGAAAGGGTTATAGCAATAGACAGACTTTCACCTCCAAGAAATGTTAAAGGAGTGCAATCTTTCTTTGGGAAAGTAAATTTTCTTAGAAGATTTGTTACTAACTTTGCAGAAATTTGTATTCCCATCTCTGGGATGTTGAAGAAAAATACAAAAGTAGAGTGGAATGAAGAAGCAAATGAGTCCTTCAAGAATATCAAATAGGCCATTAAAGATGCTCCTATCTTGAGGACTCCTGATTATGGTAAGCCCATGCAAATTTTCTCTTTCGCTTCCTATCATACAATTTCATCAGTGTTACTACAGAAGAATTCAGAAGGGTATGAGCAACCCATATCAATTTTTAGCAAGTCTTTACATGCAGCAGAATTGAAGTATGATATTGTTGAGAAGCAGGCTTATGCCTTAGTCAAAGCAGTCAAGGCCTTTAGGTGTTATCTTGTGGTAGCGAAGGTGGTTGCTTATGTTCCTAATGCTACTATCAAGGATATTCTAGTGCAACAAGAGGCTTCAGGAAAGAGATGTAGATGGATCCACAGGATTCAAGAATTCAACATAGACATCCAAATTACAAAACTGGTAAGAGGCCTTGGACTTGCAAAATTGATGGCTCAAAGTAATTTGGTTGCTAATCATGTGAACATGTTAGAGGAGGAAGAGAGGCCATATGTTTGTGATTTGGATTGTTGTGAGTGGTATAAGGATATCATCAATTACTTGCACAAGTTGGTTCTTTCCCCTAACATGAATGAAAACAAAAGGAGAACTGTTAAGCTATAATCTGTGAGATGTGCTATCATACATGGTGAATTGTGGTGGAAAAGCAAAGGTGTATTGATAAAGTGTGTAGACCAAGAAAATTCTAAGTCTTTGATGGAATCAATGCATCAAGGTGTATGTGGAGGACATTATATGGCGAAGACAAGGGCTCACAAAATCCTTAGGTCTGGTTTCTGGTGGCCTACACTTTTTAAGGACACACATCAATTTGTGAGGAAATGTGATGCATGCCAGAGATTTGCAGGAAAGTTGAGGTTTGGTGGAAATTTGCCACTCAGACCAGTTTCAGTTCAGGCCCCTTTTCAAAAGTGGGGTATTGATTTTATTGGTGAAATTCCAAATGAATCTAGTGGTGGGCATTCTTATATACTAGTGGCAACAGATTATTTTACTAAATGGATTGAAGCTATCCCTACTAGGAGAGCCACTAGTAAAGTGGTAACTGATTTTATAATGCAGAATATTCTCACTAGATTTGGTTGCCCAGAAACAATTGTGGTTGATAATGCAATGTGTTTTAGATCACAGGAATTTGGTGATTTTTGTCAGCAATATGGGATACACATTTCATTCTCTTCCCCATATCATCCACAAGGAAATGGTCAGGCTGAGTCTAGTAATAAAAGTTTGATAAAAATTCTCAAGAGAGTATTGGATAGAAATAAGAAACCCTGGGACTCTAAATTATGGTGGGCATTGTGGGTTGATAGAGTAACCATAAAGAAGGCTATAGGTTGTGCTCCATTTGATTTAGTATATGGAATAGGGGCTAGATTGCCTCACAACAATTTACTGCAGATATATAAGTTCATCCAGGCATATGATGAAGATTTAGATGATGAAATGAGGGTGAGGATGGATGAATTGATTCATTTGAATGAGGTAAGGAGGGATGCACATGAGAGAACTAATAGTTTGCAAAAGCAATGCAAGAGTTTGTATGATAGAAGAGCTACTCAAAGGATTTTTGAGATTGATGATCTAGTCCTGATGTGGAATGTAAGGTTGGAAGATAAGGGGAAGCATGGAAAATTTGACCCTATTTGGTTAGGCCCTTATCTTATCGAGAGCAAATGGGGGACAGACTCTTATGTTTTAAAAGATTTAACTGGTGGTACTTTGGAATTGCCTGTTCATGGACAATTCTTAAAGTTTTACCCTTCCTGAAGTATCTTCTCCATGAGTAGTAGTTAGGTTTCTTCCCTAGGTTGTTAGGGTTGTTTTTGTTCATAATTTTGGTGGTCTTCTCTTCCAAGAGATTCTAGCTTCTCATTGTACCTGCAGGAGATACATGTCCCCAACTAGAGCCACTGTTAGCATTGGTAAAATTCTCATGGCTTTTGGTCTTTTCCCCTGGTCTCTGCAGTTGTTTTTGGTCTCTGGTTTAAAACCCTTGGTTCAAATATTCAAAATCTAGCTATTGGTAAAAACACCCTGGCCCTGTTCTAATTTTGAGTTACCTTTTCTAGCAACTTAAAACTCCTAATTCACATGTGCTAATTAAAGGTCTTCTCTACCTTGTTCGTGGTTAGGTTTTTATGTCTAGCAGGGTCCCCCTTTAATTTTTCCTAAGTTTCTACCCCTGCAAATGTTTTAATTTTTCCTAAGTTTTGGTTTCAATATTTCCTGGGCCCGGTAGTCTCTGACAACATCTCAATCCAACGGTGGGCGCAGGATCTCATGCGCTATGTCAGAGGCTTGAGATTATGCACCATCCGTCTGATCTTCCATGGTTGTAGCATTTCAAACAGAGTGGGTCCACTTGACATGTCAGCACATTTGGCACTTCCCTATTGGCCAAAAGAATCGATGATCTGGCAGGGATCTCAGAATGTCCTTTTGAGCGAAGAGAAATTGTTTGTCCGCTTGCCAGATTTTGTGTCATGGTGGTCTCTCATTCGTCAAGGTATCCTTTGCAACACAGTGGGTCCAAAATGACACATATGCACATGAGGTGGCTTCTTTTTGGCTAAAGTTTGTGCATTGGAGATTACGTGTTCGGTGGGCCTAGTATCTCTGTGTACTTTTGATCCTATGGCTGGCGCATGATCTCATGGAATATTCCATCCCCTTGAGATCTTGCACCAACCGTTGATTTGGTATCAGGCCTGAAGAGATGTCGGTGAGTCCACTGCCAACTGTGCTGAAATGGCACTTTCTCATTGGTTATGTTGGTGGGACCATTTTCCAGGCATGTCTGAATTGTTTAATTTCTATTGGTCCACGAGGTGTTGCATTGGCGATTGTCAGTGGGTCCTATGTTGTCAGAAGATCAACGACAGTTGTATGATCTCATGGGTCATGTCAGAGCCATGAGACCTTATGCCTATCATCCAATTCAAAGGCTTGAGGCCAGTGGGTCCTGTGTCAGGTAACTGGACAGTTTCGGTGAATGACATGGCGGCATGTGGCATAAGCAAGCCCAGGTGGGGTCAAGAGGTTTGGCGGTCCTAATAAAAATGGTTAGTGGTACCGATAAAGTCAAATGGATTCGCTGGTTCGCATAAAGATTTGGCTGTTCTCTAAAAGGTCTGGCGATTCAACGAAGGAAGGTTGCGTAGTCGCTAAATTATTTAGCGGGGTAAAAATTATTTTTCCGAACTGGCGAAATGTCTTCAGTTTCCAGTTCACCAATATGACCGAGGTTAAAAGGTTCCCTTTATTTTCTAAGTCGCAGAGTTAAGTGATGAGTTAAGGTTTTATTTCGTGAATAGGATTTTCCTTGTCACACGTTTGCTAAATGGTAACCCAAGGTGTCTGGGTGAGTTAGAGATATAAATCCCGCGAAGACCAAAGATCAAATGGTCATGTTTTAAAGTTGTTAAAGATTCAAATTCTGACCGCCGATTCACTGCTGGCACCATGGAAGTGACTGTTTCTCTGCAGATTTCAATTTTTGAAGAATTTCTAGCGACAGAAGGTACCAAAATTGATTGTTCTAGTGGCCAAGGTTGGTGAAAATTGACTTTCGAGCTGTTGCAGAGTGGTCCTGAGTGCCATGATCGAAGGTAGTGATGTTTTTGTACCGTGAGGAGTGGGATTTCTTGCTCAGGGCATGTTGCAGATAGGTGATTAGACTGATTGGCATAGTATATTTATTGTCCTCGGTACATTTCTTAACTATTTTCATGATTGGGGATTATTTTTGGATCTGATCACCAGGGTGTTCATCCTTGTAATAAATTTATGATAGTCTTGATTACTTGGTGGGTGAAACCCTAACCCTAGTTACCCGTAGCTTGTTGCATCCTAACCTGTTTGGGATTCCAGGGTAACCAGTGGTATATATTGTTGAGTTTTTGACTTTGTAAAGGGTCCAATTTCAAAGTTCAGAGGAGTCCCTAGTTCTGGTTCTTGGGTTGTAACAATTTCTGGCATTCATATTTGTTGGTAATAGAGAGAAAGTTGTAGGTCTAAGCTGTAGTTTGCAAGCTTGATTTCTTTGGCCTGATTGTTTACACTTAAGGATTCTTCAAACTTAATACAGATACATGACTCTTACCTCTCCTTTGTGTCAATTTAGATAGATTCTGAACTTTCTAGTTCACTGCATATTGTTGTATGTATATGTTTCCATTCTTGAGTTCTAATCAAGGATTGGATGAAATTATGCTCTAGATGAGACATAGATCTTTCTCATTTTCTATGTAAGGATATCTTATAAGAAGTAAAGAGGATTGTAGATGTGTTTTTGGCTTTGAATCTCAGCTATTGTCTGGTGTGTGTAGCATTCATGTCCTAGGAAGATCCTACCCAATCGATGAGGCACTGGCCTAAATGATTATTTATTTGTCAACAAGTATTGATTGTTGTTGTTATGATCCAAAAGCATAAAGTCAAGAACCATTCTTTAGTTTCAAGTATTTGGTTGTGTGTGGTTATACCCATAGTAATGGAGATTCAATGAGTGTCTGGTTATCACTTAGCACTTTCTTACTATCCTTTTATCTATTTTTCAAACCTAGTTCTTAGTGTGTGAAGTATATTTTATACTAGGTAGGTACACCCGCCTTGTTTTTGTAGAGCCAGAAGCAGACGAGAGCATATTAAGTCCCTATAGTTGGTCTAGTTACCTTGCGGATCTCCTACACTTGGAACTAACCATTCCTAATATCAATCTCAAGGTATATTGGCAGCCTGTTAGATCATAAGCATCATTTTGGACACCAACAGAAAGGTCCTGCATTAATTTGGTGGAATTTCCTACACAATGAGAGAGTGGAAAAGGAGAAGGAACCAATATCCTCTTGGAAGAATATTCTCAGAGAGATTAAGATATAATTTATCCTTGATGACTATGAGGTGACCTTACACAATAAGTTACAAAATTTGAATAAAATAGATCTTGATATAGGCTCTTACACTGATGAGTTCCACAAGATCACCATGAAGGCTAAGGTCCCTAAAAATGAGAAGAAAAAACTTGCCCCTATATTTGAATGGACTTAAGTTCATTATCCAAGATGAACTAAGTCTATTTAATCCTCAATCTCTACACCAGTGTTATCAAATGGAAATGAAGATTGAAGAGAAATAAAAGAGGAAAGGGGAGCATAATAATCTGACGTAAGGAAGGGGTCAAGAGGGGCCAAAGGATGGTGCACCCTGATGATCCAAGCCTACTTAGCACATGCTGCAGAAAACAAACACAACAGTGAGAGAGAGAATGCCAAATCTTTCATATAATTTCATCAAATAAAACCATACATGCTAGGCTGTAAGGCCTTCCCAGTTTTAGCCTAATATTATAATGAATCTTAGAAGTCCTCAAACATGTGAGGATCTATTACAAATCTCAATTCTAATGTCTACTATCTTCTATCAAAACTGACTCCTAAACTACAACCAAACATCTACATTTATACAAGAGGCTACCGAACTGAGTTGGCCTTCAGATCCATAATCAATAGAAGAAATGGTCAAATCTTGGACTGCACACTTCCCAATGATGGATTCCACCATTAAATCCATGACCCAAAATAAATGCACAAGTCAGCCTCAATAGAAAATAAAACTAAACACATCGGTGAGAAAGGATAATTGAGTAGTAGACAAGAAATGTTGAGTGCTAGTGAAACAACCGACCACCCAGGAAATGACTGACCACACTCGGTAACTAAAGGAAACTGATGAACTACCAACCAACTTGGTCAAAGCAAGAACCGAGCAACATAGAAAAACTCCAAAATTTTATAAGATGGCACATTTCATACCATGTAGAAAGACATCAGATGCAATACATATAGAAGATCTTTTCTTTAAGGAAATTGTCAGATTGCATGGATTACCGAGGATTATTATCTCTAACCAAGACAGTAAATTTGTTGGATACTTTTGGAAGGCCCTTTGGAAGAAGTTTGGCACTTAGTTGAAATATAGTTCTACATTTCACCCACAAACCGATGGACAAACTAAAGTTGTGAACAAAAGTTTGGGTAATCTTTTGAGATGCTTAGTTGGAGACACACTGAGTAGTTGGGATTCTATGTTAGCACAAGAAGAGTTTTCATACAATAATTCAATGAATAGGAGTATTGGAAAGGCACCATTTGAGATTGTGAATGGGATACAACTGAGAGGTATATCTAATTTGAGAGACATTGATGATGAGAGTAAGAGAAGTTTTGAAGGAGTGAAATTTGCTGAGTACATGAAGACATTGCATGAAGATGTGAAATTGAAGCTGGAAGAGAATAACCAAAAATACAAAGACAGATCTGATAAATCAAGAAGACATTAGACTTTTGATGTTGGTGAGGAAGTGATGGTTAATTTGAAGAAAGGTCAATTTCTTGTTGGAACATATGGGAAGTTGAAGATAAAGATGTTTGGACCTTGAAAGATTTTGAGGAAATCTGATAGTGGAAATTCATATGAGATTGAGTTACGTGATGACATGGATATATCACCAATTTTCAACATTGCTGATTTATACGAGTATCATGAACCTGATGAAGAACAAAGTCCATACTGATATCAATCCAAGGTTTCTCAGGAACAACAATCGGTACATACAATTTGGTATTATGACTTACTCCTTTTGCAACTTGACAAATTCCACAACTTTTCACAAACTTCTAAACATCTTTATACAATTGCAGCCAAAAGTACTTCTCCTTAAGAAAATTCCATGTTTTCTCAATGCCAAAATGTCCAGCCAAACAACTACTATGTTTCTCTTTGATCAAATTAGTTCTCATTACTCCTCTCGGTGTACACAACTAAATACCTTTTTAAAACATACCTTCCTGAATAAAATATTCATCCCTCTTGGTATCTTGTTGATCTTGAATAGGTGCTTTGCACTTTCTCCATGGCTTAGAAAAATCAGGGTCATTTTCATACAAACCTTTCATCTCATCAAAACCAAGAACTCAAATTTTCATCTCGGTCATCAAAGATCATCTTCTACTCAATGCATCAGCAACTCGATTCGTGACTCTACTCTTATGCTTTATCACAAATGTGTAACTCTGCAAATACTCAACCCATTTCAAATGTCTCTGATTCAACTTATTATGACTACCCAAATACTGTAAAGCCTTATGATTGGTATACAACAAAAATTCACTCGGTATCAAATAATGTCTCCATTTCTTCAGTGCTTGAATAATAGCATAGAATTCTTGATCATACGCAGAATATTTTCTTCTAGCATCATTCAACTTTTCACTAAAGAAAGCAACAGGTTTACCTTCTGGACTCAACACAACTCCAATTGTACTTCCACTTGCATCACATTCCACTTGAAATACTTTACTGAAATTAGGTAATTCCAAAATAGGTAATTCAGCAACCTTCTTCTTCAGATTTTCAAAACTTTTATCAGCTCCATGTGTCCACTTGAATTCTCTTTTGTCTCCTCTCATAGTCACAATCATAGCATTGCAACTTGAGCTGAAATTCCTTATGAACTTTCAGTAAAAACTTGCCAAACCATGAAATGATCTTACCTCAATAGCATTCGTAGGTGTAGGCCATTTCAAAATAGCTTCAACCTTTTAGGATCCATCTTCAACCCATTAGCTGAGATCATAAATCCCAAATACACAATTTCCTCTTTCATGAATGAACACTTTTTCAGATTTATTAGCAACTTTTCTTCTTTCAATCTCTACCAAATTTGTCTAACATGCAACAAATTTTCTCTTCTGGTCTTACTAAATATCAGAATATCATCAAGATATACAATCAGAAATTTACTCAAGAGTTTCTTCAAAACTTCATTCATCAACCTCATAAAAGTACTCGGTGCATTAGTTAAACCAAAAGGCATAACCAACCACTCATACAGACCTTCTTTTGTTTTGAAATTAGTCTTCCATTCATCACCTTCTTTGATTCTGATATGATGATACCCACTTTTCAAATCAATCTTTGTGAAATAATTTTCTCCAGTCAAACTATCCATGATATCATCCATTCTTGGTATAGGAAACCTATACTTCACTATAATCTTATTGATTTCTCTAGAATCAGTAGACATTCTCCATTCTCCATTCTTCTAAGGTGCCAATACAATAGGTACTGCACAAGGACTCAAAATTTCTCTGATCAAACCTTTCTCCAACAATTCTTGAATCTGTCGGTTCAATTCCTGATTCTTAGTAGGTGTTAACCGATGAGGTTCTTTGTTCGGTAAACTAGCTCCAGGAATTAGACCCATGCAATGATGAATGCTTCTCTTCAGTGGTAAACCATCAGGTACATTATCAAAAATGATTTCACTATACTCGGTGAGTAACTTATCAATTTCCTAAGGAACCCTATCCTTTGTTTTCTTACTTGGCTTGTTAGGAATCACAACAAAACATACATCATTCATTTTCAAATCGTTAACAAACTTCCTTCCTTCCATCAAGAAAAATTTCATAGATGTGCAAACATAACTGATAGGTTCTTCCATCAATAGTAACAAGATTTGTTTCTTTCCATCAACCACAATATCCCATCATATATAGCATGTCTATCATATTGCAAAGGTCTACCAAACAAAATATGACAGCAATCCATAGGCGTGATATCACATAGCACCTTATCATAGTATTTTCCAATCTTCAAATTCACATAACATTGTTCACTTACTAGGAGTGTATGCTCATCCTTGATCCATGAAATCTGATAGGGCTTTGGATGTTCCAGCCTTTTCAACTACAATTTTGTGACCATCTCCTCAGATGCCAAATTCTCTGAGCTACCACTGTCAATGATTACCTTCCAAACTTTATCAGAAATTCTACATCAAGTCTTGAACAAACTTTTCCTTACCGGATCTTCCTTTTTTCTTTCATTCCATAATGCTCTCCTTACCATCAATTTATTTTCCTTTTCAGGTTCATTCAGTGACTCTTCTTGCACCAAAGCATTTCTACTGCTACCAGCCTTCTTACTTTCATGTGTACATTCAAATGATCTATGTCCTTCTTCTCCACAATTGTAGCAAGTTCCATAGAAACTTCCTCTTCTATAACCACCTCGATAGTTACTACCTCTACCTCGAGATGAACTTTCACCTTTCCACTCAGTCTTTCCTTTGTCCAAATTTTTCTTTCCAAGCTCAGATCTACCATTCTCACCATTAGATCTACCTCTTCTTCTAGGGAATCTACCACCTCTTCCTCTCTATCTTTGCTCATGTTTCTTATTCAATTTCTCCTAGGCCTTCAAAGAAAATTGATAAGCCTCTTCAATGTTCTCTAACTTGACCATGCTAATTTCCTCTTGGATGGAAACTCTCAAACCATTCAGGTATCTACCAATCCTTTCCACATCATCTTCATCATGTCCAAATCTGATATCCAATCTATAGAATTCCTTAGTATATTCCTTTACCGAGCTGTCTTTCTACCTTAGACTTTGCATTCGACGATCTAGGTTAATCTGATAATCACAGGGTAAGAAATTTCCTTTCAATTTATTGACCATTTTACTCCATACCTTAATTTTTTCTTTTCCTTTCCCTTTCCTATCCAGCTGTAGATGTTCCCACCATAAGGATGCATGACTTTTCAACTTAGTTCTTGCAATCTTCACCTTCTTAATGTCAAGAATGTTTTCATATTTAAAATACTTTTCCATCTCGGTGATCCTGTCCACCAATTCATTAGAATATAGCTTTCCACCATACTTAGGAGAATTGAAATGTGGTGTTGACTTCAAACTTGTCAAAGCCTTCAAAAATATTTCTTCACCTTGGTCCATAACAGGTGCAGGTTTTGCATTCGCCTATTCTTCCTCAACTTCATCATCACTAACATCTTCAAGATGTCTCCCTCTTCTTTGGGCTATTTCAATTGCTTCTAAGCTAGCAGCAATCTGCCTTGGCATATATAACAATCCTAGATTTGCATCTTGCCTCCCTTGAACCATCTTGACAACCCTCTGCAATTGCAGGTCAGATCACAATCTGCTACCACACAAAAATCAACTAGGGCTTCAAGAGGAACCTACAAACCTAGTTCCGTAGACCTAGATCAAGATCTCACCTCACTCTAATACCACCTGATGCAAGGCAGGGGTCAAGAGGGGCCAAAGGATGGTGCACCCTGATGATCCAAGCCTTCTCAACACATGCAGAAGCAAACAAACAAAACAATGAGAGAGAGAATGCAAGATCTTTCATATAATTTCATCAAATAAAACCATACATGTCAGGCTGTGAGGCCTTCCTAGTTTCAGCCTGATATTACAATGAATCTCAAAAGTCCTCAAACATGTGAGGATCTGTTGCAAATATTAATTACAATATCTACTATCTTCTATCAAAACTAACTCCTAAACTACAACCAAACAACTACATTTACACAAGAGGCTACCGAACTAAGTCGGCCTTCAGATCAACAATCAACAGAAGAAATGGTCAGATCTAGGACCACATGCTTCCCAATGATGGATTCCAACATTAAATCCATGACCCAAAATAAATGCACAAGTTGGCCTCAACAGAAAACAAAACTAAACCCATCAATGAGAAAGGATAACCAAGTAGCTAACAAGCAATTCCGAGTGCTAGTGAAACAACCGACCACCTAGGAAATGACCGACCACACTCGGTAACCAAAGAAAACTGACCAACTACCAACCAACTTCATCAAAGTAGGAACCAAGCAACATGAACAAACTTTGAAATGTTTTTGGTGACACAGGATTGCCAAGGACCCGAGATGCTCCTGTATCATAATAGAGGAAGAGGAAACAACTTTAGAGGAAGAGGGAGGTTCCAAGGAAGATGATCATCATCAACAAGACCATAAGGAAAATCAAGTCACCAATAACTTGACAGAGATCAGAATCAAAGGAATAACTTCAAAGGAGGTAGATGAAGAAGTAGCAGAAGATCAGGAGGCAGAAAAACTCATGTATTTACTGGGAGGTGTTTCTCCTACAACCAACTGGGTCACCATTCCTTTAGATACCCAAGAAAGGCTAGTAGAAGTCCCAATACACCAGGAGGAGATAGGAGGGTGAAACTCACTCAAGATGAGAATTGTCCAATTATGAATTCATATCATACAACTATCTCTAGGCCTATAGATCCTAAGCAAGGAGAATGCATAATGTTCAACATAATACTCTTGAAGGTGTCATCTCCTAAGGAGCCCACACAAAGGAAGAGCTTATTTAGAACCCATTTCAAGGTATATGGTGGAGTTTGTAAGGTTATTATTGATTCTAGTTGTACAAAAAATTTATCTTCTAGTGAAATGATAAGAAAACTTGGTTTAAAGAAAATACCCCACCCAAATCCTTATAAGGTTTCTTAGATCAATAAGGATCAACAAACCTTGGTAGATGAACAATGTTGGGTAGAATTAAAAGTAGGAAAATACAAATATAAAGTCTTGTGTGAAGTTGTGAATATGGATGCATGCCATCTACTCTTAGGTAGACCCTAGAAATATGATTTTGACTCTCGACATGAGGGGAAAAATAATGTCTATACCTTGACCAAGAATGGGATAAGTTACATAATGACCCCTCTCCTTGATACTGATAAGGATAGAGTCTTGGAAAATAGTGTGATGTTGGTAGGAGAGAAGGATTTTTTGCAAGTCCTCAAGGATAAAGATACACATTGTTTTTGCATCATAGTCAAGCCTAAAACAAAGACTAAGGAGATACCAATAGGTCAAGAACCTCGAATAATTGTTGGTCCAAAGGAGGTACAAGATTTTTTGAACAAGTACAAAGGGATGGTCACAAATAAAAATATAGATAATTTGACACTAAAGAGAGACATTAGTCACTACATAGACCTCATCCTTGGTTCTACATTTCCCAATAAGTCTTCCTATAAACTAACTCCTAAAAAAAATGAAGAGTTTGCAATACATATTCAAGGGTTATTGGAGAAAGGCTTCATCAAGAAGAGCATAATCCCTTGTGTTGTTCCAGTAGTCCTCGCTCCTAAGAAGGAGGGTACATGGAGGTTATGTACTAACTCTAGAGCCATCAATAGGATAACCACCAGATATAGGTTTCCTATGCCAAAGATAGAAGATCTCATGGACTGTCTAGGAAGAGCAAGATACTACTCAAAAATTGACTTAAAGAATGGATACCACCAGATTAGGATCTTAGAAGGGGATGAGTGGAATAAAAACTTTTAAAAAAATGAAGGATTGTTTGAATGGATTGGGATTCCTTTTTGTCTTTCCAATGCTCCTAGCACCTTTATGAGGTTGATGAATGAAATCCTCAATCCCTTTATCAATCATTTTGTTGTTGTTTATTCGGATGACATTTTAATCTTTAGCAATGATAAAGATGAGAATTTGATGCATCTTTACATGGTGTTGGAAAGGTTACATAAGGAGCATTTAAGGATCAATTTGGACAAGTGTGTGTTTTTGCAGGAAGAGCTTGTGTTCCTTGGTTTTGTCATCTCCAAAGGAAACTTCAAAATGGACCCCTCAAAGGTGGAAGCTATATTGAATTGGCCTAATCCTAAATATGATAGTGAGGAAAAAATTTTCCATAGCCTTGCTATTTTTTATAGAAATTTGGTGAAAAAATTTAGTGGGATAAGTGCACCAATGATAGACACTATCAAAGGGGAAGGAAATGTCAATTTGTTTGAATTGATGCTGCAAATAAGTTATTTGAATATCTAAAAATAAGGTTTTCTCAATAATCTATCCTAGTGCTTGTTGATTTTCACGAAGTGTTCACCATTCAATGTGATGCTATTAAGAGGGACATTGGGGGTGTTCTCAGTCAAGAAGGAAGACCTATGGAATTTTTCACCTATGACTTGGAGATGTATGCTATGGTTCAATCCCTTAGGAAGTGGAGGCACTACTTATTACCAAAATAATTTATTATTTTTATAGGTAATCATGCTTTGAGTTTTCTAAATAGCTAGGAGAATTAGAACCACGGGAACCTCAAGTGGATGGAATGCGTGCAAGCATTAATTAACCATAAAGCTTAAGAAGGGTGTAGCTAACAAGGTGGCTGATGCCTTGAGCAGGAGGAACCTAGCCATATAGGAGATTCTATTGGAAAGTGTTGGTATATTTTCCTTGAAAGACGTGTATCCTAATGATGGAGACCTCAAAGAGGCTTATAATGTATTCTTTTAACTAGGAGATAAGTATCACCCTAAATTTGTACAATATATCATTCAGGAAGGTCTTTTGTTTAAGGGTAGTTAGCTTTGTATCTGTGATTGATCTATGAGGGAGAACATTATAAGAGAGAAGCATTGTGGATGTTTATCAGGCCACTTTGGTCTTGACAAGACACTAGAATTGGTTAGGAGGTTTTATTTCTGGCCTAAGATGCAATCCGATATTAGGAGATTTGTGGAGTGTTTCTTGATTTGTCAAAAAGACAAAGGAACAAGTTCCAATGCAGGCTTGTATACACCATTTCCAATCCCTACTAAACCACGGGACTCTGTCGGCATGGACTTTTTTTTTTGGTCTTCCAAAGACCAAATTAGGTTATGATAGTATATATCTAGTTTTGGATAGGATCTCCAAGATGGCACACTTTTTGCCTTGTAAGACTATGCATGGTGCCTCAAGTATTGTAGGGTTGTTCTTCAAAGAGATTGTGAGACTCCATGGTTTTCTTCTCACCATTGTATCAAATAGGAATCCAAAGTTTTGGACCATTTTTGGCATACCTTATAGAAGAGACTTGGAATAAATTTGGCAATGTCATCTTCTTATCATCCTTAGTCAGATGGGCATTCTAAAGTCATCAATAGGTCCCTCGGTAATCTATTAAGATTCCTAACAAAGGAGTATGGAGGATCATGAGACTCTATTCTACCTTAGGCATAATTGTCCTATAATGATTCTATCAATAGGAGTTTAGGACTTAGTCCTTTTCAAATTGTGTATGGATCACATCCTAGGTGTGTGTTTGAGTTGAGGAATGTTAAAAACATTGGTCAGAGGAGTGCTCAAGAAGATGACTTTGCATAATTCATGAGGGATATCCATTAGCAAGTCAGGGAAAGACTTCAACATACCTCAAAGAAGTATAAACAAGAAGTAGGTGTCAAGAGGAGGGATGTTCAATTCAAGGTGGGAGACATGGTTATGGTTCACCTCAAGAAGGAAAGACTTTCTAAAGAAAATTATACCAAGCTCATGATGAAGATTGGTCCCTTCAAAATCGTGAAGAAATGTGGAAACAATGTATACAAGATTGAACTACCTTCTACTATTGGCTTATCACCTATTTTCAATGTGGCTCACCTATATGCATATAAGGTTCATGTTTATGATGTTTATGTTGCAGGTGATGAAGGTTCTTAATAGGTTAATAAGATACAAGACTTACCAAAACCACCTTTGCAAGAAATTAAATGCATCCTAGATAAGAGAATAACAAAAAAAAAATGAGATCCACATTTTATGAGTACTTAGTAAAATGGTGATACCTTTCCTTGGAGGATGCTACTTGGATGAATCCTAAGGCTATCAAGAAGACTAGATTCAGATTAGAAGACATCCCAACTCAAGGGACTTGAGTTTCATTTGTCTTTGGGAGTATGGTGCAAGGCATCCTAGGAAACATCCTAGATGTTCCTTATGATTTTAAGTTTTATGTGTTTTTTAATAATGGTATAGATCTTTGAGATCATCCTTTTTTTGGTTTGGATCCATTTGTGTGGTCAAGGATCCCTAAGCACACCTATAAGCCTTGGGATGCCTTAGTCCACTTGGATCATAGGGTTTGGAGCAATAGGTGAATTAGGTTTTTTTTATGTTTTGAGAGTTTTAAAAATGATTCCATTAAATTTAGATCATTTTGAGAATGTTTGACTTCTTTTAAAGGTTATAATCTTCACCTATGGTATTTGGAGAGAAAATTTGAAAAAATTGCAAAAGTTGCACAAAAGATGTAAAAGTTTCTCGAGAGGTTCAAATTGGAAGACCAACTATTATAACCACATATGAATGGATTTGGATTTTGATTTGGATATGAAACTATTTCAACTTTTTTTGGCCTCAACAAGAGGTAAGAAGACTTTATTATGAATTTTGATGCAAAATCAATGAGAAATCAAGAGTTTTCCTGAGTTAATTCTGATTGGTACGGTCGTCTACAATAGATTGAATGAAATTTTATCACATGGTTTTAATCCTTGAATTTTCTAATTTCTAAAATATTTAAATTTCAATTGATAAGTGTAGTGTAGAAAAAGTTCTAGTTTTTTTTGTAAAAACAGTCCAGGAAGAAGCCTCAAATAGGCCCCGATCTAAAAAAGGAACCCTAACTTGCATTTGAAATGATGGAATTCCTCACTCATTTGGAAAATTCAATTTAGGAGTGTAAAAATATTTATTCCAAAGACTCATGGTGTGGCTCGAAGCACTGAGGGTGTTTGCAACAAGTCCTAGGTTGATTATCTCAATGTATTCAACAAGGTTTATGAGTGTTGAAATGTGGAGTTTGAAGATTTGATCAATGGGACTGATTGGAAGGTGGATTTGTGTTATTTTTAATTTGTATAAGCTGTACAAAATGTTGAACCAATCCCATGTACCCATCCTTGATCACTTTCTTTGGAAACCAAGCCTAATTTGGCTAGTTAGGTCTACGAACTAAGTAAGGGTTAGGTGTTGCAGGAGTGGATTCAGGTCTTATGACTTTGGGGATCTCTAAAAATTCCAAAAGGGTATCTGAATATTCACTTATTTTTCCTATTCTCATTCGGAAGGAGAAATTGCACTCCAAAAACCAATTGTGGAGACCTAGTAGGATTCCTAGCTCAATTAGTGTTTAGTATATTATGGAAGTTGAAGGGTCAATCTAAGGGTTGTTTCCATGTTCTTACATCATAAGTAAGGTTTTTCAACCTTTTGATGGATTGGTTAAAGCTACTTGTGAAGATTTACCAAGTTGGACTACAATAGGGCTTGTGTCCCCAAGTCACAAATTTGGAAGGAATTATGTGAAGCATTTAGGCATTGAGGAGAAGTAGGATAGGTGTCTAACCACCACTACTATTAGAAATAGGAAATACTGAGAGGGGGGGTGAATTAGTATTCCACAAACTTTTACTTTTTCCCAATTATGGATATAACAGATAATCTTAATACATGCATAACATAGAAAGCTAAACAATGTGCATAGCAATAAAAAAAAAGAACTCATAACACATTATTTGTTCTCGAGGAAACCCTGGCCAAGGGAAAACCCTAGTGGGGATGGTACCCACAAAGATCCACTAATCAAAATTATCCTTTAAGGATGTTGACCATGCTAGGAGTCTATTACAAGCATATAGTGTCTCAGTCCTGATTAAGGGACTATAGGCCTTGTTAGAAGCCTCAACCCTGTTAGGAGTTGGTAGTACAAAATGTGATTACCAGATGAGCCCACTACCCAAAAAATTAATATACAATGTTCACTAATTACAAAGTACATAACCTTATACTACTTTCTGCTCTTTCACTATCGCTATTACATTCACTTCATATCACTATATTACTATTGTTGTCTTTTATGTTTCCTTCTTACAATTTACAATTACATTTATACAAGTTATTAAGGCTAATAAATTTTTAGTCGGCTACCATATTAGAAAATAACTTTACCCAAGGGTTAACATCTCAGATGTCATCCCTTTATATTTTTAATTCATTATTTTGATAAACAAAATAATCCCTTAACTCTTTATCAATTTTGTCTTCATATTCTATCTTGTCGGCTTGACACTATCTTCAGTAAAACTATCATAACTCCTTCCCTACATGTTGTACTGACTTTCACTTTGAGATGAGTCTTAAATAGCCACCATAGAGTCTATGTTCAAGTGCACAAGCACTGAACTTACTCCAATCAACGTCGCCAAACAAAATTGTCTCCTGGTTCACTGGCAAAAACACACTATCTCATACTTAGACAATTTTGCATTGCACTCTGACATACTAGCTCTCTGACCTGTGCGATCTTCATTTAGATCATATGTTTCCATAATGACAACATCTATGTAACCAACTCATCCAAATTGCCAAAAATCTCCCCCTTTGTCATTGGTAGCAACATATGAGAAAATTGGCTAAGTGTAAACTCAAAAAATTCAAAATTGTAGCCATAGTATAAAATATATATATATATACTATCCTTATAACTCCAAAAATCTTATATCTTATATAGTAATGCCCTTAAGATTATCAATCCTTATTAATTTTCTGCAATATATCTTTCCCCCTTTGACAACAATGTCAAAATAAAGGTAAAGAGGGTTACAAAACTGTGTTCAAAAAGCTTCATACCTTGTTTCAATATTGCAAAGCTGATAGGCTTGCAACACAATCTGCAAAGTCAATCTTTATTGCCTCTAATTCTTTCTCCCATGATTTCTTAATAGAGGCTACCACACTGAGTATTGTGCATAATCCATAAGATGCTATCTCACATGCTTGGAGGTTTTCAAAACTAAACTTTTGAAAAGATGTCTTAGCTAAAATACATTCTTCCAATTTCCCTTCAATAATGCTTAACTTCATAGAAGTGTGCTCTCTTAAAAGAGTGAATCTTTTCATTTTCCTGTCCTTTTCATCTTGCAAAATTATGATCTCATCATATAACTTATGAATTTTCTTCTCAACATTAGATATCTGCACATTAGGGCTTGAAAGAAGGTTTGATTCATTCAGAATTTCTGCTTCCTTCATCTTCAACATTTGATCTTCTGCTGCTACCAAGGTCTCTGATTTTGTACACTAAATGTACAAGGATTTATCTCTTTCCAGATTCTTCCTCAAGTCCTTTATGCAAATATCAAGATTAATGATATCATTCCTGATATTCTGGCTAATGTTCAGAAGAGTTTTGGCCTCATAGGCTGCTTGAGCTTTCACTTTTGTTATATCAGACAAATTTGTGAACTCACTGTCAAAAATGTTCATTACCTTCCTTGCTTTCTCAATAGGGTCTACTTCTACAATTTATGTAGTTACAACACCTTGTAACTTCTCATTAAGCTCCTTTAGACATCCTTAAAAATTTTTAACTTTCTTGTTGTTTCCAATGATCTTGTTCAAGGATGTGATCAATTCCATCTGATCATCATCATCTACTTCCTTTCCCAAATTCTCAATCATAGATCCAATCTGATTCTTCTTTCCAGTCTCAAGAGTAAGACTGATTTCTTCTTGAGTGGGAATAGGTGCTTGAATCTCTATCACTTTGGGTTCTTCAATAGTGGTTTGGGTCTGCTCTTCTTCTCTGGTTCTATCTGGTTCTTCAAAGGCCAAATTGTCAACAATGTTCTCCATATTCTTGAATACATTATCATCAGTATCCAAGGTGATCTTAGTTCCTTCAACATTCATAGCTTCTTCCTCAATATTAATGGCTTGTGGAGAGGGAATTTCCTCATGTTCTACTTCTCCTACTTGCTCTACGGCAACTGATCGTTCACCAACTTTCTCTGCCATAACCTTAATGATTGCTTGCCCTATTTCTACTTTGATTTCATCATACTGTCCTCCCATAATCTGAATAGTTCTCCTTTTTGTCCTCAAATGGGTGTTTAGAGCCTTCAAAATCTGCTTAAGGTGTTCATCATTTCTCACCTCACAAAATTTCCTCATAAGATTTTCTCTAATAGTTGTGTCTTCCTCAGATGCTCTCTTCTTCCTGTTCACAATTTTCTTGTATAGGTCATCAAGTATCTTTCCCTGAATTGTATCAAACTTCTTGTCAAATAGAATCATATGCTTCACCAGTGCATTCTCTAGATTTAATCTTTTTGCATAATCATATAAGTCATAATACTTATTCATCTTTGTGAAATCTCCATCTTGTATAATCTCTTCATTTACTCTTTCAATTATAGGTTTCCAAGTTTTCTTCTTAATAGAAGTGTCATCATCTTTGATTTCTAGAATTTTCCTTAGAACTGGTGGTACCAATGTTTTCTTCCTCTTACCTAGTCTAGTAGCTATCTCTTTTACTCTTTTTCTAGGTGTGGAGGAGGTTGACCTAGTGGGTTTTCTTGCTTCTTGTTCCTTCTCTGTTTCTTCTACTTTCACCTTAACTGGTGTTCCTCCTTACTAAACTGCAATTGATGATAAGGGTGGTATAGACAAAACTTCTTTCTATCCAATTTCTCTAATTGTTTCTGCTATGTTCTTAGCTACTAAAAATTCCTGCTTTGTCATCCCTGTATCATTTAGAATTCTCTTAATAGTACTCTCAACTCTTTTCTTAGACTGTTTCTCTTCAAGTAGGGTCTTTGTGGAGTTGAAGTTCTCCTCAAAGGTTCCAAACCTATTACTGTGAGTAGCAATCTTGCACTTAAGTAACCTACTCACATACTCTTTAGTCTCAATTTTAGATATTTCATAGCCAAGAGGGTCTATGAACTCTACTCTAGGTTCTACTACTTCAATGTAAGTAAAGTTAGTATCAACCATAAAACATACTTCATTTTTATACTTCTCCACAAGAGACTTAGGGATCCTTGATCTACTTGTTACTAAATTCTGAAATGTCTTAATTACTAGCATTGCACTCTCATTCACTTTGTCAATGACATGCCTCATATACACTTTGTTAATCCTTTCCCTTGTAGTTTGGCCATCATTCCAGTCATTTGCAATGGTGTAAGGAAATCTTCTCAATAGATGAAAAAACATATAAGTGATTAAAGATGAGAATCTAAATTGTGCATACTTAGTCTTCTTAATCTTCTCCAAATTCTCAAATAGTTGAATTCTCAGAATCTTACACATATCAACTTGCACTTTATTAGCACACATTAATTTAGCTACATGTATCATTCTAGCTACCATGTAATCCTCTCTTGAATTAGCACAAAACTTAGTTGTTAGGATCTTACACAAGTATCTGACATCATCTTGTTGAATCTTACTAATCATAATACTTCTACCATTATAGGATGAATTTGTGTTGTCAATGACTATTTTTCTCATCTTCTTCTCATTTAAAGGAATGGCTCTAGTTTTAGATAGTCCAATAACCTCATGAATCAAATCTGTTGTGATATCTATCACTCTATCTTTTAACCAAAACTTCCCATTATGAATTCTGCTTAGGATTATCTTAGTGCATTCTTCATTATCAAATTCATATTGTAATGCATACTTAATGATCTCATTATCTTTCAAATGTTCAAATCCTTCTCTCAATGACATGTCCTAATTGTAGATCTTCTAATATTCCTTGGTGAAATCACTATCACTAATAGTCTCTAGTTTGCATCCAAGATAACTTCTAACATTCTCTAGATGTAAAACTCCATCTAGTACGGATGATAAAGCTAACCTAGGATCATCTTCCAAGGGTTCTAATGGTTCCCTTTTTATCTTACGTCTATTTTTGTCTCTGACATTGTGAATCAAAGAAACATCCATGATTACTTCTAATTCCTTTTACCGATTCAAAGATCTACCAAGTAAAATACCTCGATTTCATGATTTTAGGGCTTGCGTAGATTCAACGCTCAAATCCTTCACCAAATCCTTGCTAAATGCTTCCAATCACTGCTCTTCGAACTCCTTAACACTTGAATTCACTTTTATGATCAAATAATACCGATCATGACCTTTTATTACTTCAATCTCACATAGATCTGACATTGCATTCAATTCTTTTGCCGCTTCTTTCCAAAAAGTTGTTTCTATTAACTTGCAAAACTTAAAACTTCTTGTGATCTCACAAAACATAATATTTTTCTTTGCACTCTTAACCATAGCATTAGAACATCATATAGTACCTTGTATTAACTACACAAGACTCATTTCATCATACATCTACTTCTACACTAATCTAAGTTCTTAATCTACTGTAATTCTCATAAATTAAGTGCTTTGAGATAGGTCAGGTAAGGATTCATTCTTACCATTTGATACTTCACCTTTTTTATTACCTTTAGTGTTGAATATGCCTCCTTGATCTATGCTTCTGATAAACTTCACTTCATCTGAGTTACTATAACATCCTTTCTGTCTATTAGTTGCATCTTAATTTCTTCTTGCATGACTTCTAGGGTTAGGGTTAGGATGAAAAAATCCATTGTTCATTCTGTAAAATCTTGTTGTATGTCCAATCTTGTTGCATATCTGACAAACAATTCCATTATTTCCATATCTTGGTCTATGTGGATTGATCTGTGTTCTGCAATTTCTAGCAATGTGTCCAACTTTGTTGCATCTATAACATACTACTCCATTTCTTCATATCTTCAATAGGTTTCTTATCTACATGGTTAGTATTCCTAAACATTCTACTACTATTTTTATTCTCAAAAAATTTAGGTTTTCTACATTCAATAGCTCTATGTCCAAATCCATGACAATTATAACAATAACCATTAAGGGGTTTGAATCGCTTACCTGTAAAATCTCTCTTCATATGACCAATAGTATTACAAGTAAAACATCTTCCTTTGAATTCTCTTTGCATACCTTTAGATGATTCCTCTTGCTTAGGTGGTTCTTCGTTCTTAGGTGTATCTTCAGATTTGTTAGTCTCATCAGACTTCTTCTCATCTATACTTTTAGATGTTTTCAAATCTGGTTCCTTATTTTCTTCAATTGTTTTGAATGTATTGAATCCAAGACCAGTTTTATCATAGAATGGTTTCTAAAAAGATATTTGTTCATCAATCTTCTCACTAGTTGAATATAGCCTTTCAAGTTGTTCTTTGGATTGATTCAGTTCAACTTTCACAATTGTATTGTATTTCTCAAGTTCTACATGCTACAAATTGACTTTCCCAAGTTCAGATGTCACTTTACCAAGTTTAGATTTTAGTTTTTCATTTACAATTTTTAGATTTTCATTCTCAGATTTCAGATTTTCTTCACTCTTGCCATTTCCATCTTTTAGACTTAGCTTCAAATTTTCTATTTTCAGTTCATGCTTAAGGATCTCATTTTCTTTTTCTAAATTGTCATCACAATCTTCAATAAGAACTTCAGATTCCTTTTCAGATTTTAGATCTTCCAACTTGTTTTTAAGTTTCTCAATGAGGTTCTTTGCATCATCATATTTCCCTTTTAGAGTGTCTCTTTCATCAGTAAGAATATCAATTTGTTCAAGAGCTTCTTCAAGATTCTTCTGTAGTTGATCCATATCCATAGAGATCTTACTCAAGCTGCTAAGCTTTCCTTGAATGATTCTTTTTTGAGTAACTAGACTCTGATACAAATTGTTAGAACTAAAGCGGGGTGTGGTAGGGGGGGGGTGAATTAGTATTCCAAAAACTTTTACTTTTGCCCAATTATGGATATAACAGATAATATTAATACATGCATAACATAGAAAGCTAAACAATGTGTATAACAATAAAACAAAAGAACTCATAACACATTATTTGTTCTCGAGGAAACCCTGGCCAAGCGAAAACCCCAGTGGGGATGGTACCCACAAAGATCCACTAATAAAAAGTATCTTGTTAAGGATGTTGACCCTGTTAGGAGTCTATTACAAGTATATAGTGTCTCAGTCTTGATTAAGGGACTATAGGCCTTGTTAGAAGCCTCAACCCTGTTAGGAGTTGGCAGTACAAAAATGTGATTACTAGATGAGCCCACTGCCCAAACAAGTAATATATAATGTTCACTTATTACAAAGTACATAACCTTATACTTCTTTTTTCTCTTTCACTATCACTATTACATTCACATCATATCACTATATTACTACTACTCTCTTTTCTATTTCCTTCTTACAATTTACAATTACATTTATACAAGTTATTAAGGCTAATAACTTTTTAGTTGGCTTCCATATTAGAAAATAACTTTACCCAGGTGTTAAAATCTAGGATGTTATCCCTTTATATTGTTAAGTGATTATTTTGATAAACAAAATAATCCCTTAACTCTTTATCAATTCTGTCTTCATATTCTGTCTTATCGGCTTGACACTATCTTCAGTAAAATTGTCATAACTCCTTCCGTACATGTCATACTAACTTGTGCTATGAGATGAGTCTTCAATAGTCACCATAGAGTTTATATTCAAGTGCACAAGAATTGAACTTTCTCCAATCAACATCGCCAAAAAAATTGTCTCCTGGTTCACTGGCAAAAACACACTATCTCATACTTAGACAATTTTGCATTGTGCTCTGACATACTAGCTCTCTGACCTATGTGATCTTCATGTAGATCATATGTCTCCATAATGAAAACATCTATGTAACCAACTCAGCCAAACTACCAACAACTACTTGGTTGAAATGCCTTGTAACTCAAGGTTAGAAGGATTGTATTCCACCAAATCCAAACATGGAGAGTTGAGGAGGAAAAATAACATTTCCTAAGATTATTGTTGACCTCTCTCTCTCTCTCTCAAAAGACCTCTTAAGTCCTAAAATGATTTTAATAAGAGCTAATAGGACCACTTAAGACCAATTAAGATCTAACATGTGACTAATAAGACCTAAAAGGAAGTTTATGAGACCTAGAATACTGGACTAATAAGACCTAAAGCTAGTACTAAGACCTTATAGGAATTTTATAAGACCTATAATACCTAACTAATAACACCTATAGCTACTAGTAAGACCTAATAGGATCCAATAATACATAATAATACATAATATGACCCTTAAGACCTAATAGGACCACTTAAGACTTAATAGGACCGGTTAAGACCTAATGTGACTAATAGGTACTAGTAAGACAAATTAAGACCTCACATGACCTTTACTAACAAATAATAGGACTTATTTAAGACCAAATAAGACCTAATAAGACACTTCAGATCAATTAAGACCTAACATTGAACCAATACGAACCTTAAGACCCAATAGGACCCAATAAGACCCTTATACCCAATATGACCTAATTAAGACCTAATAGGATCGACCTAATTAAGGCCTAATAGGAATGACCTAATTAAGACCTAATAGGACCCAATAAGATTCTTAAGATCCAATAGGATATAATAGGACCTAATATGACCTAATAGGACCTAATAAGACATAATAAGACATAATAGGACCCTTAAGACCTAATAGGTGTTGACTTGGTGGTCAGCACCTCCTTGGAGATTCATGACATGGCTTAACCACCTCTCGTGGATTGGGTTAAATCTGACATTTATATCGGGCATTGATAGTTCAAGCTTTTGGTGCAATGATAAATGATTCCAAAAATTGGTATCAAAGCCTTGGGTCATGAGTTCAAGTCTCCCTTCAGTGGGTGCTTAAGGCTCAGTCAGTGCTAAGGGGGAGATTGTTGGCTTGGTGGTCAACACCTCCTTGGAGATTCATGGCATGGCTTAGCCACCTCTCATGGATTGGGTTAAATCTAAAATTTGTATCAGGCATTGATAGTTTGAGCTTTTGGTGCAACAACAAATGATTCCAACAATAGGACCATTTAAAACTTAATAAGACCGCTTAAGACCTAATTTGACTAATAGGACCTACTAAGACCAATTAAGAACTAACATGACCAAAAAACATATAATAGGACCTACTAAGACCAACTAAGACCTAATAAGACCCTTAAAGACCAATTAAGACCTAACATTTAACCAATAAGACCCTTAAGACCCAACAAGACCACTTAAGACCTAATACCTAACCCAATAGGACTTAATTAAGGACTAATATGTACCTAATATGACCCAATAAGACCCTTAAGACCCAATAGGAACTAATTAAGACCTGATAGGACTGAATTAAGACCTAATAAGAACTAATAGGACCTAATAATACCTAATAAGACATAATAGGACCCTTAAGACCTAATAGGACCACTTAAGACCTAATAGGACCTAATAGGGCCCTTATGACCCAATAGGACCCAATAAAACCCTTAAGACCCAATACCTAACCTAATAGGACCAAAAAAGACCAATTAAGACCCAATAGGACCTAATTAAGACCTACTAAAACCTAATAGGACCTATTAAGACCAACTAAGACCTAATAAGACCCTTAATACCAATCAAGACCTAAAAATTCAACCAATAAGACCCTTAAGACCTAATAGGACCTAATTAAGACATAATAGGACCTAATAGAACCTAATTAAGACCTAATAGGACCCAATAAGACCCTTAGGACATAATAGGACCCAATAGAACCTAATAGGACTTAATAAAACCTAATAGGACCTAATAATATGTAATAAGACATAATAGGATCCTTAAGACCTAATAGGACCACTTAAGACTTAATAGGACCACTTAAGACCTAATGACACTAATAGGATGTATTAAGACCAATTCAAACATAACATGACCAAATAAGACATAATAGGACCTATTAAGACCAACTAAGACCTAATAAGATGATGCAGGAGCATCTTGGGTCCTTGGGAATCCTGTGTCACCAAAAGCATGTTTGTGTTTTCCTATGTTGCTCAGTTCCTAGTTTGACTGAGTTGGCTTGGTAGTTGCTCAATTTCCTTTGTTTACCAGGGTTGTTCAGTTATCTCTTTGGTGCTCAGTTAATTTCCCTGGTGCTTGGTGATGCTTGTCTAGTGCTTAGTTATCCTTTCTCACTGAGTTGTTTCTTTTTCCTTCTTGTTGAGGCTGACTTGTGCAATTAATTATGGTCACATATTTAATGCTAGTATCTATCATTGGGAAGTGCATGGACCTAGATTTGGTCATTTCTTCTATTGATGGTGGATCTAAAGGCTGACTTGTTCACTGGCCTCTTGTATATAATGTAATATTTGGTTGTAGTTTAGAGAGACAATTTTTGGGATAGAGATAGAAGTCAGAAGATTAGAGATAGTTTCAAATCCTCACATGTTGGAGGAATTTTGTACTTGAACTGTAATATCTGGCCTAAACTGGGAAGGCCTTACAGCCTGACATGTATGAATCATTTGAAATAAATATATGAAAGTTATCTGCATTCTCTCTCTCATTTGTGTGTTATTTCTTCTGTGTGTGATCTTTGCAAGGTGGATCTAGTTTGGGTTTGCCTTTGGACCCTCTCCCCATCCTCCCTTGTGTCAGGTGGTATTAGAGAAAAGGGTAAGATCTAAATCTAGGTTTCTAAATCTAGGTTTGAGGTTTCCTTCTTGTTAAACCCTAGTTGATTTTTTGTGGGGTAGCGGATTGCGACCTGACCTGCAATTGCAGAGGGTTTCAAATTTTTTGTGGAAGGCATGATGCAGATCCAGGATTGGAAAACATGGTGAGATAACTTTCTTCTAGATTAGAAGCCATTGAAACAGCCCAATGAAGAGGAAGTCATCTTGGAGATGTTAGTGATGAGGAAATTGAAGAGGAACAAGGTGAAGCCAAACCTATACCTATGATGGATCAGGGTGAGGAAATATTATTGAAAGCTTTAACAAATCTGAAGTCTACACCACACTTTAATTCCCCTGAGTGCAATGGAAAGTTGGATTATTATAAAATGGTGGATTGGATCACCAAGATGGAGGAATACTTTGAATATGAGAATGTCCCTAAGGAAAAGAAAGTAAAGATTGCAAGTAAAAATTTGAGAGGTCATGCATCCTTGTGGTGGGAGCATCTGCAATTGGACCGAAAGAGGAAACACAAAGAAAAAATCAAGGTATGTAATAAGATGGTAAAAAAGTTGAAAGGAAAGTTTTTACCTTGTGATTATAAAATTATCCTAGTTAGGCGAATGCAAATTTTGAGGTAGAAGGATAGCTCAGTAAAATATTATACTGAGGAATTCTATAGATTAGATATCAGATCTAGACATGATGAAGATTAAGTGGAAAGAATTTCTAGGTACCTAAATGGGTTAAGAGTTTCCATCCAAGAAGAGATCAGTCTGGTTAAAATGCAAAGCATTGAAGAATCTTATCAGTTTTCCCTGAAAGCTGAGGATAAATTGAACAAAAGACATGAACAAAGACAAAGAGGAAGAGGTGGTAGGTTCCCTAGGAGAAGAGTTAGATCTTATGGTGAAAACAGTATATCTGACCTAGAAAATACAAATCTGTATAAAGGCAAGACCGAGTTGAAAAGTGAAAGTTCATCTAGAGAAAGAGGCATTAATCACTGAGGTGGTTATGCCAGAGGTAGTTTCCAAGGAACTTGTTATAATTGTGGAGAATAAGGACATAGATCATTTCAGTGTAAACATGCAAGTAAGAAGGTCTGTACCAGTAGAAATGCTTTGGTGCAAGAAGATTCACCGAATGAACCTAAGAAGGAAAAGAACTTGATGGTTAGGAGAGCACTTTGGAGTGAAAGTAATAAGGAAGATCTATTAAGGAAAAAAAATTTCAAGACCATATGTAGAGTTGTTGATGAGTTATAGAAAGTTATCATTGATAGTGGAAGCTCGGAGAATCTTTCATTTGACAAAATGGTTACAAAGTTGCAATTGGAAATGTTGAAACACACAAAGCCCTATCAGATTTCATGGATTAAGGATGAGCATACACTCTTGGTAAATGAAAAATGTTATGTGAATTTGAAAATTAGAAAGTAAAATGATAAGGTGTTATGTGATATGATGGGGGATTACATAAGTATACTATTTGGGCTGATGGGAAGAAGAAACTCTTGTTGCCTCTAATTGAAGAAACTATTAGTAGTTTTTGTACATCTGTGAAAAAAAATTTGATGGAAGGAAGAAAGTTTGTTAAGGATTTGAAGAAAAATGATGTATTTTTTGCTATGATTCCTAACAAATCGAGTAAGAAAATAGAGGAAGCATACCAGAAGAAGTTGATAAGTTACTCACTGAGTATAGAGAGATCATTTCTAATAATGTACCTAATTATTTTCCACTGAGAGAAGCATTGATCATTGTAGGGATCTTATCCCTCAAGCTAGTTTACCGAATAAGGTACCAAATCAGTTGACACCTACCGTGAATCAGGAATTAAACTGACAGATTCAAGAATTGTTGCAGAAAGGTTTGATCTGATAAATTTTGAGTGCTTGTGTAGTAACTATTGTATTGGCACCTAATAAGAATGGAAAATGGTGAATGTGTACCGATTCAAGAGAAATCAACAAGATAATAGTGAAATATAGGTTTCCTATACCGAGAATGGATGACATAATGGATAGTTTGAATGGAGAAAAGTATTTTACCAAAATTGATTTGAAAATTGGATATCATTCGGTTAGGACCAGAGAAGGTGATGCATGGAAGACTTCTTTTAATACAAGATAAGGTTTGTATGAGTGGTTGGTTATGCCTTTTGGTTTAACTAATGCACCGAGTACTTTTATGAGGCTGATGAATAAAGTTTTGAAGAAATTTTTGGACAAGTTTGTGATCATATACTTGGATGATATTTTGATATTCAGTAAGACTAGAGAAGAGCATTTTTTGCATGTTAAACAAGTATTGTAGAGGTTGAAAGAAAAAAAGTTGCTGATAAATTTGAAAAAGTGTTCTTTCATGCAAGAGGAGATTGTGTATTTGGGATTTGTGATTTCAGCTAATGGTTTGAAGATGGATCCTAAAAGGTTGAAGCTATTTTCAATTGGCCTAAACTTGAGAATTCTAGTGAGGTAAGATCATTTCATGGTTTGGCTATTTTCTACTAAAACTTCATTAGGAATTTTAGTGTAATTTGACTGAGACTATGAGAGGAGATAAAAGACAATTTAAGTGGACACACGGAGCTGATAAAAGTTTTGAGACTCTGAAGCAGAAAGTTGTTGAATTACATGTTTTAGTATTTCCTAATTTCAATAAGGTATTTCAAGTGGAATGTGATGCAAGTGGAAGTGCAATAGGAGCTATGTTGAGTCAAGAAGGTAAACCTATTTCTTTCTTTAGTGAGAAGTTGAATCATACAAAAAGGAAATATTTTGTGTATGATCAAGAATTCTATGCTATTGTTCAAGCCCTAAAGAAATGGATACATTATTTGATACCAAGTGAATTTGTGTTTTATACTAATCATAAGGCTTTACAATATTTGGGTAGTCAGAATAAGTTGAATCAGAGACATATGAAATGGGTTGAGTATTGGCAGAGTTATACATTTGTGATAAAGCATAAGAGTGGATCACTAACCGAGTTGTTGTTGCATTGAGTCGAAGAAGATCTTTGATGACCGAGATGAGAATTGAAGTTCTTGGTTTTGATGACATGAGAGATTCTTATGAATTTGATCCTGATTTTTCTGAGTCATGGAGAAAGTGCGAAGCACCTATTCAAGATCAACCGAGTACAAAATGGGAAGACCATTTCATTCAAGAAGGTATGTTTTTTAAAGGTATTTAGTTATGTATACTGAGAGGATCAATGAGAACTAATTTGATAAAGGAGAAACATAGTAGTGGTCTAGCTAGATATTTTGGTATTGATAAGACATTGAATTTGCTTAAGGAGAAATACCCTTGGCCACAGTTGTATAAGGATGTTCAGAAATTTGTGAAAAGTTCTAGAATTTGTCAAATTACAAAAGGAGTAAGTTAGAATACTGGATTGTATACACCGATTTTTATTCCTAAGAAACCTTGGATTGATATCAGTATGGATTTTGTTCTTGGATTACCGAAGATAGTAAGATGTAATGATTCTATATTTGTTGTTGTGGATAGATTTTCTAAAATGGTACATTTTATACCTTGTAGAAGACATCAGATGTAGTGCATGTAGCCAATCTTTTCTTTAAGGAAATTGTCAGATTACATGGATTACCGAGGAGTATCATCTTTGACTGAGACAACAAATTTGTTGGACACTTTTGGAAGACCCTTTGGAGAAAGTTTGGCACCGAGTTGAAATATAGTTCTATATTTCACCTACTGACTAATGGACAGAAAAAGGTTGTAAATAGAAGTTGGGTAATCTTTTAAAATGTTTAGTTGGAGACACACCAAGTAATTTGGATTTTATGTTGGCACAAGCAGAGTTTTCATATAATAATTTAGTGAATATGAGTATTGGAAAGTCACCTTTTGAGATTGTAAATGGAATACAACTAAGAGGTATATCAGATTTGAAGGATATTGCTGATGAAGGAAAGAGAAGTGTTGAAGGAGTGAAGTTTGCTGAGTTCATGAAGACATTGCATGAAGATGTGAAACATAAGATGGATAAAAGTAATAAAAAATACAAAGATAGAGAAGATGGATCAAGGAGCCATAAGACTTTTGTAGTTGGTGATGAAGTAATGGTTCATTTGAAGAAAGGTATATTTCCTGTTGGAACCTATGGGAAGCTGAAAATGAAGAAGTTTGGTCCTTCCAAGATTTTGAGGAAATTTGACATTGGAAAAGCATATGAGATTGAGTTACCTGATGACATGGATATATCCCCTATATTCAACATTGCCAATTTGTATAAGTACCATGGATTAGATGAAGAAATGACAATACCAAATGATTATCCTAAGAAACATATAAAAGAAGTTGAGAAGATTTTGGAGAAAATAATTGGCAGAAGTAGAAGAGGAAAATAGTATAAAGAATATCTGGTAAAATGGAAGAATAGACCGATTGAAGACAGTTCATGGATTTCAAAATCTAAGTTGGATTCAGCTTAGGTTGTACATGTTGCATGATTTGGAGAATCATTTCAAATAACCCTGGGTGTCTGATGCAGTAGCATCTCGTGTCCCTGGAAATCCTATTTCACCAAAAACATGTTTGTGTTTTCCTATGCTTCCTGGTTCCTACTTTGATCGAGTTGGCTCAGAAGTTGCTCAGTTTCCTTTTTTTATTGGGGTTGGTAAGTTATCTCTCTAGTGCTCAGTTAATTTCCCTGGTGCTTGGTAATGCTTGTCTGGTGCTCAGTTATCCTTTCTTACTGTGTTGTTTCTTTTTATTTCTTGTTGAGGCCGACTTGTGCAATTAATTATGGTCATAGATTTAATGTTAGTATCTATTATTGGGAAGCATGTGGACCTAGATCTAGTCATTCCTTCCATTGATGGTGGATTTGAAGGTTGACTTATTTTGTAGCCTCTTGTATATAATGTAATCTTTGGTTGTAGTTTAGGGAGTTAGTTTTTGGGATAGAGATAGAAGTCAGATGATTGGAGATAGTTTTAGATCCTTGCATGTTGGATGAATTATGTACTTGAACTGTAATATCTGGCCTAAACTAGGAAGGCCTTATAGCTTGACATGTATGAATTAATTGAAATAAATATATGAAATTTATCTACATTATCTCTCTCACTTGTGTTTTGTTTCTTCCATGTGTGATCTCTATAAGATGGATCTGGTTTGGGTGTGTGTTTGGCCCCTCTCCCCATCCTCCCTTGCATCATAAGACCCTTAATACCCAATAGGACCTAATTAAGACCTAATAGGACCTAATTAAGACCTAATAAGACCTAATAAGACCTAATAATGCCTAATAAGACATCATATGACTCTTAAGACCTAATAGGACCACTTAAGACCTAATAGGACCCAATAAGACCCTTAAGACCCAATACTTGACCTAATAGGACCAATTAAGACCAATTAAGACCCCATAGGACCTAATTAAGACCTACTAAGACCTAATAGGACCTATTAAGACCAACTAAGACCTAATAAGACCCTTACAAAAAATTAAGACCTGACGTTCAATGATTAAGACCCTAAAGACCTAATAGGACCACTTAAGACCTAATACTTGACCTAATAGGACCAACTAAGACCAATTAAGACCTAATATGACATAATAGGACCTAATTAAGACCTAATAGGACCCAATAAGACCCTTAAGACCCAATAGAACCTAATAGGACCTAATAATACCTAATAAGACATAAGAAGACCCTTAAGACCTAATAGGACCACTTAAGATTTAATAGGACTACTTAAGACCTAATATGACTAATAAGACCTATTAAGACCAATTAAGACCTAACATGATAAAATAAGACATAATAGGACCTATTAAGACCAACTAAGATCTAATAAGACCCGTAAGACCCAATATAACCTATTTAAGACCTAATAAGACCTAATAATACCTATGAAGACATAATAGAGCCCTTAAGACCTAATAGGACCACTTAAGACCTAATAGGACCAATTAAGACCGATTAAGACTGATTAAGACCTAATAGGACCTAATTAAGACCTAATAGCACCTATTAAGACCAACTAAGACCTAATAAGACCCTTAAGATGAATTAAGACCTAACATTCCACCAATAAGACCCTTAAGACCCAATAGGACCACTTAAGACCTAATACCTTGCCTAATAGGACCTAATAAGACCCAATAAAACCCTTAAGACCCAATAGGACCTAATTAAGACCTAATAGTACCTAATTAGGACCTAATAGCACCTAATAGGATCTAAAAGGATCCTTAAGACCCAATAGGACCAAACTATTGTCTTAAGGGGAGAGCTTAAGGGTATCTTTAACTAATGGATTATAATTAATATAAGTAATCTAGAACTATCATGTCATAAGTAACCTAACTAATGTCTTAAGGGGATGTCTTAATGGGGATCTTTAACTATTAAGTGTATGATCTTAAAATAGAAGCACTTCCATGTTAAGAGCACTTAGCCCTCTGAGTGAGTGGTCTAGGGTCATGTCAAGCACCTTGATTAGGCCTTTTCTTGAATTTGGCTTTCTCCCCCCATTATGCTTCTCTCTCCACCTAATTTCACTTTATTTCTGCATTTCCTAGCATTATGGACTGAGGTCCTAAGGTTTTTAATCTCAAGGTCAAAGTCGATCTTGAGGTTCAAAGTTGACCTCAACTCTAACCTAGGTCAGGGTTGACCTTGGCTCTAACCTAGGGTGGATTCTACCTCGTCTTTGACCCAGGATTCAAATTTCAAGGTCCCATGATTTCTGAGTGTCAGGTTTTGAAGATATTTGTTTTCCCACTTTCGGGTCGGCCATTTCGGGTTTCAGAATGGTAAATCCTTAAATTGCATTTAATATGGGCCCATTTCTAGGGGTTAAGGTTAATTGGGATTTAATTCTCCAATGTCGTCCTTCTCTAGATGTTTGTTCCCTAGATCACTATAAAAGGAGGCCTTCCTCTCTCATTTTATCATCCATTATTCACCAAGCAATTTCATGATCAAGGGCAAGATCTCTCCATCAAGTTTTGCAATCAAGTTTTCATAGCTCAAGCTCTCAAGAAAGATCAAGAAAGAATTTCAACGAAGCATTCAAGTCCCCTTCTCCATTCAAGTTCTCCATTGAAGATCAAGGATTCAAGCATTCAAGCCTTTGAATGGATTTGGTTCAAGCATTCAAGATTCATCATTCAAAAACCTAGATCTATCCATCATGGTGGTGTGATCTTCCTTCAAGATCCTTTGTTCATCTTTGAGATCCATTCATTCTTCACTCAAGGTGGATTGCAAGCATACAATCATGGAGGTTTACATTTACATTTGTTAGTGTTGATTCCAAGCTTTCATATTAACATACTTGATTACATTTCAAATACAATTGCATATCTATTGAATGTCATAGCTTCATTGTTAGATCTACTTCTACTACATGTTAGCATTATCCATTTAAATTTCAATATTAAGGTTGATTCCAAACCGGGGTTTGACCAAGGCAAACCCCCCAAATAAACAAACAAAACCATTTTTCTTGTAGGTACAGGTGTGCAACTACAAATTTGAGCTTGGATTTGGATACCCTTTTTGGTGAACTTCCAAGATTTGAAAAAAAGTCAAAGTCAACCTTTAGAATAAAAATGTAGCCTTTGACCTTTTATCAGGGTCAAAGACTACCTGCTATTGGAAAGATAAAATTTTTATGGGTTTTCTTCATCTCAACATTTCCAGTTTGAAAGATGTTATAGAATTGCCTGAAATTGCACACAGACATCAGAAATTGGCATTTTCTAGATCTTCCCTATTTTGAGGTTAGTATTTCCTTTTCAATTATTTCAAATTTCAAGCATAACTCCTTTATAGGGAAATATAAGGTTTTATTCCTCTTTCATATTCTTCATAGATTGATTCAATTGTGCATTAACCTTTTGGTTGATCAATTTGGATCTCTCCTTTGTGAATTTGAATTTGGAATTAGATCTCATATTTCCCCCATACATTTTAGGGTGAACCCTATTTCATCCTACTCATTTTAGGGTGAACCCTATTTCATCCTATTCATTTTGGTCAACCTGACATACTTACTCTCTTTATTTTTGGTGTTAGATCATTTGTTTTCTTGCCTTAAGATTATATTTCTTTTATGCTCTTGCATTTATATTTCAAAAATCCAAAAAAAAATTGCAAATTTTCTTCAAAAATGCAAAAACATTTACCTTGCTTTATGGAATTAGATGCTCTATTGTGTTTGATTTCCTTTTCATGTTTATAATTTTCATTTGAATACATTTGGATATATCTAGATCTATTTTTTGTCATCTTTCACAAGTTGTTTCAAACATTTTTAAAAATGTTTGGGATTACACAATATCCTCCTCTTACCTTACCATTGCATGGCGTTACACCTAGCAAGACTTCATCTAGTGCATGTGATTTTTCTTTGTCCTCTTTTGAATTACCTTATAAGGATATATTAGAGAAAGAAGATGACCTTAATCTATATCTCCAACATATTTCTCTTTGTGGAGATGAGTTGAGGATTGATGTTAATTCTTCTCCTAATAGATGTTCTTCTTCCCCCTCTAGGGATCACGCTTTAATGAATTATGACACTCCTTGTTGAACCTACAACTAATTTACAATTGATTGGAGAGATTGTTGAAATAGTGATTGAAGATCACATGAAAAGTGGTTGCATAGATATACAATATGTTAAATCAGTATTATATTGTCATTGATGTCAACTAGTTTCATATTAGCTTGACAAGTACTTATCTTGTAAGTTATCATACCAAGACATCTGAAGAATGGTGGAAGAAGGTCACTGCAGATGAGGATAAGGAATGCATTGGATAACTTATTTATGAGTCTTTGATCTCATTATATTGACTTTAGTATGTTGTATTCATCTATTATGGAGAACAGAACTGAAAGACTCAAAGTAGTGTTTGTCGATAAAATAGAATACCTTAATGTTTACCGAGAATCTCAATGTAAACACCAATGATAGTATACACCGACACAGTGTGTTGTATACCAAGCACAAGTTTAACCGATGAAGGTTTACTGATGCATTTCTTTGTTAACTGAGGAGAATAGAAAACCATTTAATGATATTGTTGGCTAGACAATTTGACGACACATAATTAATGAGCTAGATTTGCATGATTTCAAGGTAAAAAGTCAAAGTTTGTTACAAGGATCTACGGCTAACAAAATTCAAGGAAGATCTAACGAAGGAGATTGAAACGTATTAACAACACATCAGCTGAGGAAGTTTAAAGTGGCAAAATCAGTGGATATGATTAACCAGCAAAATCTAATGGATGAAAATTAAACGACTTACATGTTTATTTAAGGGGAAAGAAAATACATTGTATTTTATCAGAGAATCTGAACAAGGAGATACTGCAGGAGTGGAGCATGAACCAGTATTCATGCATTTATGATCAAACAAATTACTAAACCAAGCTACAGAAACTGAGCTACATAGTGAACAAACCAAGCTACATAGAGCACATAACTTATTGTTTGTAAGTGATATTGATATTAGATCTGAAGTGATATAATGGTCAGAAAACATTGTTGAGCATAACACTGATCTGTAACTACAATTTTTTGTATTAAGGCAGATCAACTTACTGTTACTTTCTAATAATTGTAAACAGTGAAAATATCTTAACCGAGTGGACTTTTAAGTCTTATTTGTGTTTCATTCTGACAAGTGAAACATTGTTATCCTGTAAATCAGCACAGTGAGTGACAAAAGATTGAAAGATAACTTATAGTGCAAAATCCTCTAACCAGGTCACACCTAACGGTGTGTATTGTAACCTTTAACAGGGTTGGGTCCTCACAGGCCTCACTTCAGAAGAGTGAAATTTTTGGGTTGCCGGTTCCCAGGTGGTTTTTCCCCTAATAGGGTTTCCACGTTAAATCATTGAGTTATCTGTTGATTGTGGTATCTGTTTGCTATCATACTTTACATTTTAACGATTTGGTTTAATTGGTAATTACTAAGAGCCTTAACTGAAGATCAGTAAAAACACTAACAGTGAATCATATATTTGTTTACCGACTAACAGAAATTTGAGAAACATTATTTTGGATTATTCATTTTGTTTTGGGACTTGGATAACTGATTCACCCCCCTCTCAGTTATTCTAACACTCCTATAATGCACTTAATGGATAGGGATGATAATCCTCCTATATGGGATGAACCTTTGGATTTGGATGTTCATTACTCTCTTCCTCATGAAACCATTATGGATAATCCTCCTGTTAGTGCTCAGATCTATAGATGATTTCACAAAATCCTAAAATTATAACTCCATTAATCCCAATAGATGCATCTAACAAAATGCAAGCACTAAGGTACTGAGGCTTTGTGGCTTCTTCAGTTTGAGTATAAAAATCAGGCGGGTTTACCTATAACAATTCACTATTCTCAAGTGAGCTTTGAATTGTGAATTAGCTCCTTCACTATTATGCTATCTTTTTCAAAATTAACTCAATAAAACATCACAACTCTTAGTGCATCCCAAATTATCCTGATACATGACACTATGATGAAAATTATGAATGAAATAACATGGAACAGTGGCATAAGGACATTCATCCTTCTTCTTTTTCTGAGTTGAACTCAAGGAAGGATAACCTCTTTCAAGTTCTTCTTTAAAGCATTACAATAAACATCCATGAACTTGTCATAGATGATTCAGATAAAGATTATGCAATAAAAGTAAAATTAATTAGTTATCTGTATCTTCTTGGTAGTACAAATGTAAATACAATTTAAACCAGTGCCTTATTTATTGGGCATCAATGTCAAACCCTACATCCACAGAATCATACTAAAACAAGTATACTAAAGACCAAAATGAAATGCCTAACATTTCATTCTTTCAATTCCCATATCTATCATCAAATTCATACTTAGACAATTAATTCCCAGAGACTTCCCCTAAGATTTATTCTTTCCTTGAAAGATACTTAAGCTCAACCTCTATATTCACCTAGTAAATAATACATTGAAAAAGCCTTACACTTTAATGCATAAGAAAATAAAAACACCCACATATGAAGACAAAAAATGACAGGAAAGTAGTTCTAGTATTTTGTATTAGTATTTCAAAAAGGTTCAGTACAATTTTTCCCAAACTTAACAAAAAATAGAGCTCTATATTCATAACTTTTCTTTACAAAATGTATTGACCACCTTTAGAAATAATCTAAACTTGCTACTTATACCTCTAGCCATCTTGGAATCCTTGAAAGGATGCAACAAGCTTCAGATGGCTAGGAAAAAGATTTGCATTACAAACAAAAAGTACAAAACCATAATGATAATGACTAGAACAATAGAAAGTAGTTCATAACTACTAGCATCTTCATAGGTGGCATCTTTGTCTGGAGATATTTCAGAGCAATTACTTTGATTTGTAGCATGAATGATGACCACCAATACATGATAACTTACATCATCCTTTGTTTGAAATATGCTCTCCCTCAAAATCTGGATTAGGTGCCATGTGTACTTTATTCCTCTTCCTCCTCCAACATTAGGACAGTTGGCTTCTTCTTTTTCTTCTTTGTCATTTTTCCCCAACCTACCACATCATCATCAGATGGCCAATTATAGGCCTGCAATTCCTATAGTGATTTGATATGATGGTCCCACATGGAATTGGTTATACCTTTAGCCTCTGCCAAAAACCGTATGCAATCACTTTCAACTTTAAATAAACTATCCATTATATTATTTCATCCATTCAAATCTAAGGCACTATCACTGTTAATGAAAGCATCTTGTTTAATTACCAACTGATCCATTGATGTCTTCCATTCTTCTAAACTGACTACATTTCCATTATGATCATACACTGAAGGAAAGTATTCCCTATAATCCTTATCAAACATAGCCAGCTTGGCTTTTATCTTGTTACACTTACCTTTAAAAAACATAGAGATAGCACTCACCAAATTGATCTTTTCATACACTTCTGTCACTATTTTAGGAATATCAAGTTTATATTCCTGTAGACCATCAAGTTTCTCAAACAATAAGCTCCTTCCTAACCATACACTATATAGTGGCTCCAAAGTGATTAGTGACTCATTCACCTTATTGTTTTCCTTGTGGAATAGATTAACTAATTGATGGACTGACTCCATCTTCTCCTTTATTTTTCTTTTCCTATACTATATAATCTTTCATATAGTATCCATAGATGCATCCAATCTTATTTTCTCTAAGTCCTCAGCAAGCTTATCAGGAACTTTTGTATCTATCTAAGGAGGGGCCTCAATTTTCAAAGGAGCAAGAATAACTTCCTTTGAGGCTTCTTCAAGGCTAACCTTCAATTCTGTAAACTCATCTTCCAACTGCTTGATCTTCATCATCTTCAGATATCTATCTTTGGCCAACATGTTTGAACTCTTGAATAATTTTGAATACCTTTCAGAAAATTGACCTATCTTTGCTTCATTTAGGTTAGCAAGATGGGTCACTTGTAGACCCCAAGATCATTTGTGTTGTGTATAGTCCATATGATTTTATTTCCTTCCATTCATTCCTCTATACTCACTAGAGATGGCTTTTGAGTCTCTAGGGCTATAGACCACATTGCAACAGCCTAGGATTTAGGGTCATAGCCACTTCCTCTAATCATATCACCCACATGAACTTCATAAGATAAACTTCCCTATGGTTTCTTTCTTATCTGATCAATGATAAATGCAGAGGTCAAATCCCATCCTTGAGTCAGAAGCATTCCACTTGATCTAACCATTTCTCTAGATTCTTCTACAGTTATAGCCTCAAGGCTAGGATCATAAGAAGCTAATGCCCTCAAAGTTTCTTCACTTGGCTCCATTCCTTCAGGCATAGCCTTAGCTACTTCTTGTTACTTTCTCCAGATAAGAAATCTCTTGAATTCATCACTCTTGATGAATTGGTCATCACTTAAAAACTCCTCTTGATACACCTCTCTAACATCTTGTCCTAACCACAGGGATTGTTCTTCATTTCCTTCATTAGTGGTCAAAATCTTGCTGGCTCTTATTGTTTTTCTCAATTGGTGATGGTATGCCCTATCAACTGGTACAAGAGCAGATGCTCTATCAATCACTCTTTTCAATTTTTTCTACTTGGAAGGCTCTCCCACTTCAAGCTTCTGTTTCTTCAATGGCAGCTTTGGAAGGCTTTTTGCCTCTAGCTGGTCTTCAATAGGATCAATAATTGGTAAATTCACAGCTTGTGGTGGGCTATTTCCCTCTTCAGATTCATCAAATAATTCATCATAATCAAAGGATGAGTAATTTTACTTCTTCTTTGTTTGCTTCTACACAAGCAGTTCTTCTAATTGATTTGACAGAGTGTCATCCATCTCTATCATCTTTTCAATCCTTTTTAAGTAGGGAAGGTCAGTGAAGAAACCCTCAAAAGTAATTTGGGCCCCTTTCATTTGGGATTGTAAATCCATCAGGTCAAAGTACCTATTCCATCTCTTAGTAACTTCATCCTTCTCCATAACATTTCTAATCACATCCTCCTCATCTAGGCCCTCATGCTCCCTATTGACACCAATGCCATGAATTAGTGTCATTCTTGTAGTGTTGATGAAATCCTTAGGGTCCACATGTCTGCAAATGCCAAATACCATCTTGAAATGATTTAGCCAGGTGCTAATTTGTGGGAAAGCCCTCTTACCAATCAGGAAGTTACCAATTCTGAACTGCCTAGGTGTGAAAGTACCTTTCCTATGAGGGGCCAAGAATTCTCTATCTTTCGACATCAACTACCAAATGAATTCCAAAGAGGCAACTCTTGGTGGCACAAATTTAGGTAACAAATGTGGGGGTTAGGGGCAACCGTAAACTCTTAAAATTGTAGAATTTTCCCCATAGTAGAAATCACCCCAATTATGGTTTCCCTCCCATTTATCCTCCAATTGCATGGGTCTTAGGAGTTTAAGAACCCTCATTGGTAACCTTGAAACATTGATGCCTAGCAATATCAGGATGGGATAAACAATGAAATTCTGGAAAACACAAAATTCACACTCATTTGAAGTATAATTCCACACCCTCAACCATAGTTGCACTGGATTATGTTGGTCTTGGAAGGTGAATCTTTGTTTCGGCATATTCAAATCAAAACTATTGATGTTGAAAAACATAATCAAATGCATCAACATAGAGTAATGCAAGAACTTGATGGGCCTCTTGCTTTCTTTGACAGATATGAACCCCTCATGCATCCTATCGATTACATATTGGATGTAATCATAGTTAGTGTTCACTAGAGGGTTTTGGATATCTAAGATCATCATCAAAAGATCAGCAGGCAAAAATTCTTCACCCCCATCTATCCCCAAAACTCTACACAACCCATAACATGTCTGCTTCATATATAAATTGGGGGATTTGAACTGGTAAGGGGAATTCATGCTAGCGGAGAGAGGGGCTATATATATACCTTGCTTTGGGATATGCTTAACCATCTAGTCTTTTACTAGACCTATATGACTTGTATACCTCTCTATTTCTTTTCTCAAATCAATTTCAGCAGAGGAAGATGTATAAAAACCAAAAGCTTTTATGAAAGAACCCCTGTCAAGAGTAACCAAGGGTGACTAGTCCCCCTTCCTAATTATTTTGGAGATGGGATCATATAACCTAGCCAACCCAACAATTAAGTCCACATCTAAAAAAACATCAGGGACAACTAGTTTTCCTAAGCCCAAAGCCCACCCATTACAATAGGTACTTGTTTACTCGTATTTCCATAAAAATAATTAAAAAGAGAGTAACCTGAGCAAGATGGTGTGATAGGATCTCTAGCATGACCTAGAACATCTTCAAAGACATTGTCAAGAGCTCTCTTGTTCTGACTAGAACCAGACAACAATTTGATAAATGCATCTGAGTAATTTGTCTTATTTTTGTCTTCACCACCTTTGTCTTTAGCCTCACCACTGGAAGAAGTCACGCTCGGATCTGGTTGACTCATTTCTTCTACACAATTTCTCTCAACTCTAAAAACTTAATTTTCTTGGCACTCTATGATTGCTCAAGAAAATACAATTCTCTTCAAGTGATCTCGAACATATAAAATGATGAGTTTAGCTTATATACCAATGCAAATTGAAAGCGTACAGTTGCCAAAATCATTGCAAATCTAGTTTTAATCACTTCTGCATTCAATTTCACATATCACCAGTTTTCAAATCAGTGCTAGCCGATGTCGGGATGTTGATAGATAGATTAAAAAACTAAAAGATAGGGTAGAAAAGAAATGATTACAATTTTATGCTTAAAACCCTGTTTACGTAATAAACCCTCCTTTAAACCTAATTGGATGGCCATTTTCTTTTTCTAGCTCGACAATGTACTTTATCCACGTAGCAATAGTCTCTAACCTTTCTTTTGTTATTTTCTTTAACTGAGCCTATTTCAGAGATCTAGTGATTGAAGGTTCTCATTATCGCAAGATGAAAAGATAACCCTAGCTTATATTTAGAGAATTAGCAATCAAAGACCTCACTTATTCTCAAAACCATTCTCTTAACTCAACCTCCATTCAGTGAACCAATTAATAAAGAAAACATTACCCAAGCATCTAACAATAGTCACCATCCAGAGAATTAGCGACAATGGCTATCTTTAATTCTCTAAACCATCAAGACAGTCATCTTTTGATTATGAGACTTGGCGAACAAAGTGTTCGCTAAATCTCCCAATGTTTTAAACATTGACTATTTCATTACGAGATCAAGCGACTAAAGCTTAAAACTTACTTGACCATTTGATTTTCCCATTCGCTGAATGTCTTTTATCATAACTAAACTTTTAAGAGAATGTGTGACTACTTCATTCGCCGAGTCGCCAGAAGATTTAGAACTTTACTAAATTATTTCAAGAATAGGTGAACAAAAGAGAAACCCATATTTATCAATTCTACTAAGCTAGAACATCAGAGCTACCAAACTTAGAGGATCACAAATTTAAAGTACCGTCGTTGAGTCATTGAATCATTTCATGTAGGACACAAACATCTGGAGATTATAATATTACCGTCGATCTTGCAGACAATCAACAACCCTCACTAGATCACTGAATAACTTAGAACTTGACCACCTTATTATGAGAACAGGAGAAAACCACCATGCCAGGTCACTAAAAGGTAATAGGAAATCGCCAGGAAACATGCGAACATGAGATCACTTATTCGCTGATTTTCTTAATGATTTTGATAACCACGGCAAGACTCAGAGAACTAGTGACTTAACATGAAACATGACAAGGGGTCAACACACTCACCAGTTCACCAAATGAAAAAGATACATGAAATAGTATTAAGCAATTTACCGAACAACTAGAAGGAAATAATCACGTGCATAGTCAAGACACTTAAGTGTCCAAAAAGGTAATGAAAAAACATAAGAATTAGGGCCATCTCAAAGGTTTCACAAAAATTTTAAACCTACCAAAGGCTAAAAGACCTAAGGCGAAGGTTTACAAGCATAATCATGGCTAATTTGGTGAATTTTAGAACCCTAGACTAGACAAAGACACTTGCAGGGAGACTAAACTAGAATTTTGAACAAAGACCTCAAGAACCTAATAATATACCCAATAGTGGCTCTATCTGAGGATGCTTGAGTCCAAGATCATAGCAAGAACTTATGAATCTCTGGGTGAAAGACCACAAAACCCTAACCTAAAGTAGAAAAAGAACACACAATAGAAGAAAACACACCTATATATATATATATATACGTACTTAATGTGCATCGAAAAGAGAAAGAATTAATTGAGGAAAAACTTTAGGAATTGTCCATGCACTGGCAATTCCTATTCTTCACCTTCCAGATTTCTTAAAAAATATGAATCCTTGCCATGAGTTTGATGAATAATGAAAGGCCCCAACCACAAGGACTCAAATTTTTTATGTTTTCCTTTGTCTTCAACCCTGGCATTCCATTGGAGAACCATATCACCAGGCTAGAATTTTCTCAAAGTTTCCCTTTTTTCAAAAAGATATCTCATTTTTTGTTGCAACTTCATATTTTCCTTTTGTCCTTCCCTTCTGGTTTCATCTAGTTCAACCAACTAAATCATTCTGTCTTGTAATGGATCACTAATTTTTATATCCTCTTCCTGCATAAATTTGCATATTGGTAAGAAGTTGTTTACAGGTAATCTTGATTTCACACCATATACCATCTCAAAAGGGGACTTCCACATAGCCCTTTTCTCAGCAATCCTACCAGCCTACAATACTAGTTTCAATTTTACATGCCAGTTCCTTTTGTTCTTTTCCAGAGTTTTCTTTAAAATTTGCAAGATACTCTTATTACTAGATTATGCCTGCGCATTTGCTTGTGGATGATAAGGAGATGAATAAGACAAAATGATTCCCTGTTAGAATAACTGAGAGGGGGGGAGAATCAGTTATCTAGTGTCTCAATTCAAAATGTATAATTCAAAACAATTTCTTCAATTTATGCTACTTGGTAAACAATAAATACTTTAACTATCTGTGCATTTACCGATTGTCAAACTAATACTAATAACTGTTACCGATCAAATCTAACATGTAATATGCAAAAACAAATATTGTAATCTGTAGACTATGATTTTGAACCTGTTATCTATTTTCAAAGGCTGAAACATTCAAACATTAGACTAATCTAGCATTTATCAGTTCAAAGCATAAACAAATATAAAACCAAGCCACCTCAAGATTGTTGCTAAAAACAAGTGCTATAGAGCAAATGTTTGATTTGCTTCAATTAGAGGGATTTATGGTGATGCATAAATGATGAGAAAAGCTTGAAATATGAACTAAGATTAATCCATTAAGCTATTCTAAGATGTGTTAGAAAACATGAAGAAATCTAACAATTAAGATGTATGCTAAGATGATCTAGCTAAAAATGCTCATGATAACAATGCATAAATGATAAAAACTAAGCTAATAATTTGCTCTTGGAAGGAGTAGTATTTATAGGATTTGGGAAGGGCTTGGGTTAGGAGGATGAGTTAGAGTTTGGGGTAAGGTTAGGGTCAAAGATAAGGATTGACTTCTTCTAGAAGAGTCTAGGCTTTGGATGAGGATGAAGACTTTCTAGAAGAGTCTAAGACTTTCTAGGATAAAGAGGAATTTAGGAGATAAATAAAGATTTATTTATCTCAAAAGATTTAATGAGTTTGAGGCTCATTAGGGGAAGGGTTACCTCCTTGTGACAAGTGTCATTGCATGTAAGAGGGATAAGGAAGCTTTAAATGCATTTAGTGCATTTAAAAAAGGGAAGCCCTCTTTGTTGACTTTGGGGTAAGCTTAAGAGTTGGCTAACCTTAGTTAGGGAATGTGACAAGGTTAGGGGGAGGATTAGGATTAGGATGGGTGAAGAGGTTGGGTTGAGAAATTTCTAGAAGAGTCTAGAGTTTTCTTAGGTTTTATGGAATAAATGTTTATTTATTCCAAAGGCTTTTGGTTTTGGGAATATTTATTAAAATATATTTAATAAATATAAAAATTAAATATTTAATCTTAATTAAATATTTTGAGTTGAGATTAGGGTTAGAAATGATGGGATTAGCCTTTTAATCAAAATTAAGGAGGGATTAGAAGATTCTGGAAGAGGTTAGTGGTTTTAAGAAAATTGGCCAAGTTTTGGACAAAAAATAAATAAATTATTTATTTTGGGATTTTTGGTCAATTTATTAATTAAATAATTAATAAATAGGGGAATAATGTTTAAATAAAATTTAAACATTTTTGGGAGGGATTTCTTAATTAAATATTTTTAATTAAGATAAAGGGATTTAATGATATAAAAATAAATTAGTTAATTAAATAAATAATTAATTAATAAATGATGATGTCATCAGGGGTTTTTCAGAAACTAAAAATAATTTATTTTCTAAAATATTTTTAGGTGTCTACATTTTGCCCCTCTTTGATGCGATGTCGCAAGTGGCGTGGCATCAAAGACAAGAAAATAAGATGCCCAAGGCTAGAACTCGGAGGAATAAGGGGTTGTGCCCCCTCGAGAAAATAACGCAAGGAGTAAACGTTGTGGAATTTTCTCGAAAGGAAACAGGGAAGGAAGGACCTAGGAAGAAGGGGAGATAAATAACCAAGCTTCCAAGAGCAAAGATGAGTGAATGCAAGATGAGATGGACTGCAAAATGCAGGATGCAACTACATGAGAGATGCAAGATGCAAGATTAATCTATATGATGCAGGATGGGGGAGCTCCATGCTTTAGATCTTTTAGAGAGCACAACCTAGTTTGATATAGCAACAATAGAGACCTGCCAAGGTTATGAAAGAACACAAGGCCTTGTCACCAGTGTTGCATAGGACTGACACTAAAAAGACACGCAAGATTGCCCCAGCATCACACATGAAACTCGGAGGAGACATGGTGGAAATGATGCTGAAGAAACCACAAATGCACGACTGACTCACAGGCAAAAGTAAAATATCAAAAGACCTTGCCCCAGATTATCCTCATTCGTAGCAAACCATGATATAAAGGATCATGGAAACTTTGAGTAGAGAACAATGAGAAGCCGTAAAAGATTAACAAGACCCAAAGGACAAAATCCAAGGCCAAAATGATAACTCCAAAAGACAACCTTTGCCAAGGAGAGAGATTTGATTCGATTGATGGCAGGAAGATTGGTCTAAATGTGTGGAAGGATACATCGACACGGACCTAGTGTGCTTGGTGGAAGATTAGGTTAGACAGGAAGGATACAACTGAGGGGACCCAGGATTAGGCTTAGGTTAGACAAAACAAAAGCATACATCTGTGCAGACTTGATGCTAATGGGGAGAATGTTGTGTTGCTGATTGGCAAATGATGCAGTTCAAAGATGGTCATGGTGATCAAGGATAGTCGACAATTGATATTGCTGAAGTACAAGGCTGGGTGGGACAAGAATGTTTTGATCAAATGTTGCTGATGTGGGACTGACAAGGATATGTACAACAAGATAGCGACAAGAGCTAACTGACACCAAGGATGGGACCTAAAGACACATATGTACAAATGAGCTTAGGTGGAGACATGACTAACACTATGGTACAAGACTTAGGATTAGGATGTACAAAGAACCTGGGGGTGAAGCTGAAACTCCAAAGATATGCAAGATGATGCCCCAATTGGGTTGGAAGGCCAAGACGGACTGACGGAAGATGTGTCCTAAAATGACATAGATTTGAGAAGGACATATCCCAATGATGATGATTGGATTGAGATAAAGGCTTGCTACAAGACTAAGGATGTGATTGGATCGGTTGGATTGATCTTGGATGTTGGATAGCTAGAGGATGTGGATAGGATTGGAAGATGGCTAGAAGACTGTTAGGAACATTTTGATAGGGATGAATGACATTAGATTGCAATGAGGTTAGCCTATAGCTAGATACCAATGACAAGGGAAGATACCAAGTGACAGAAAGATGGAGAAAAATGCTAGGGATTTGGATGGAGGAACTGTTGAGAGATGGAGGAAATGCTTAGGATGAGGATGATGAAATTGCTAGGAGATTTGGATGGCAGAAGATTTGGATTTGGATGGAAGAACGCTTGAGGATTGGATAGAGGAAGATTTGGGGAGATTGGATGGTGGATTTGCTTGAGGATTGGAAGATGGAATGCTGGAGGAACCGCTAAGGGATCTGGATAGAGGAATGCTTGGGGAGATTGGATGGTGGATTTGCTTAAGGATTTGGGAGATGAAAGATAGTCTCCAAGGAATATGTTACCAAGGAATAAGATGCCCCTGCTTAGGATAGTTCATGTATTTTAGAGGCATTAGGATGGGGTATGATTCGACAGAAGATATGCCGACAAGAGGATGAGGAAGGTAGATGGAAGATAGGATGAATGGATTGGATAGAGGATATGTAGCTGAAAGGTGTGATGGATGCCAAGAAAGTGCCCAAAAGCATGTATACCTGGTAGTCTTTGTTTTGTCATCAAGATTCAAAGGAGGATGAAGGAGGTGAGAGACAAATGGGATGGAGGAGATGTTGGATAAGAGGTCATAGAAGGGAATGGCCCCCAACTACAGAAAGGAATTGGGGGGACCTACGGATGATGCCTATTTGCCAGGTTTTCACCATGGTACTTGTCCAAGGTGCTTGAATTGCCAAGTTTTCACCATTAGACAAATGTTTTTTTTTCTCTTTTTCTTTTCTTTTTTGATATTTTTTGCTTTATTTTTTTGCAATTTTTATGGATTTTTTTGATTTTCTACTAACTTTATGTTGATCTTTCACTGATATTCTGATTTGTTGCTAACTTTCTGATTTTGCTAACCTGCTGATTTCTTTGATTTGTGGCTGACTTTCTTCATTGATCTTTCTGATGTGCTCAGATGTTGGTACAACTTCGCTAGGATGGATGGATTTATGCAAAAGCACAGATTGGATGGGGTAGATGGGATATATGGTGGTAGAAAGTGTTTGGATGGAAACATGGAAAGTGATCATGATAGGGGGATGTTATCAGGATCAACATTGGCACATGTTGTGAGGAAGATGGATGAAGTGGATGGGTTTCGGAAGATAGAGGTAGATAGGATGGAGGATTTATGCTAGGAGATTTAGGATCTTTGGGGCCCAAAATAGATTTAGGAGATGGAGGAGAAGACTGAGTAGCTGGGGGATTAGCAACTTTGGATGCCATTGGAGATGTTTCTTTTAGATGCATTACATCTTTTTGCTTTGGGATCCACATCATTTTTGCTTTAGCTTTGGTGGGCCTTTGTGGTTGTTGGTATGCATCAGATTTTGCTTTTGCTTTGTTGAGCCTTAGTGGCCATGTAATAGATTTTGCTTGTGCTTTTCTGGGCCTTTGTGGCCATTGGAATGCATTGGATCGCTTGATTGGATATTTCCCTTTATTCATAATGGATGTGGCATCTAAATTGTGGGGAACATTGGAGTGAATATGAGGAGATGTGTGGGATGGAGGAAATATGGATGGAGAGATAGAAGGAGATTGGCAGATAGGATATGTGGGAATGTGCCTTTATTGATCCTGCCTAGGGATTTTTAGATTTTGGATGAAGGACTGAGTAGGATAAGATGGTGGATGATATTTTGGGATGTAGGGTCCCAAAATGGATGGGGTATATAGAGGATATGTGCTGGAAGATTTTGGGACATAGGGAACCAAAATGGATTCGGAGGATGAAGGAGGAATGTGATAGGTTGTTCAGGGTTGTAATGATGGAGGAGGAGGAATAGCATTGTATGTTTTCGGAGATGTGATGGTGGGTTAGGAAGGAGGCTTGAATCTAGCTTTAGTTGTACCAACATTTCTGGAGGAAGTGCCTTCTTCTGATGTGTGACCAATTCCACATGATTTTGGATGTTTCTTATCCTGAATGGGCTCTAGATTTCCTTGTTCATGAGAGCCTAGGCTTTTGCCTTGATAATTCCATTTCTAGAGCATTTTATCCAAACAAGGATATTTTTGACTTGGGGAATAAGATAAACATCTAGTTTTTGGTTCCCTAATGGAAGATATGGAACATATTGCTTCTGCTTCAAGTGGGCTACCTTTGACAAATGTAAGTGATCCAAGAGGATAGAGTGATGGTTGTGGGATAGTTTGGATTGGAAGATCCTCAAGAGGAGAGGATAGGATGGTGGGATTTTTATTGGGATTGGGGGATAGTAATGGATCTTTAGATGGAGAAACTAGGATGATAGGAACTTGGATTGGAGGAATTGGGATTGTAGGATTTTGGATTGGGGGTGATGGGGGAAGTGAAGGGATTGGATCTTGATTTTCTTCTGCGAGTATTTCAACATGCTTTTGGACAAGATCTTGAAATGGTAGGACTTGTGTGGATAGAGTGATGGGGGATGTATGGATGGACTCTTCAGAGGGGGTGGATGTAAGGATGGGAGATTCTACAGCTGTGATGTTCGGAAGAAGAAAGAACTTTTCAGATGGTATGGATGAAAGGATGGAAGATTCTATAGCTGTGATAGTAGGAAGAAGGGTGAACTCATGAGGCTCATCAGATATGCTTTGGATAATGCTAGGAAGGGGTGATGTTGGTGGGGATTGGATGGAGACCCTAGATGGAAGGTACTTAATGAGTGGGATGTATGGAAGATAGATAACAGATGGGAGCGATGGATGGGCCTCATCAATGATGATTTCACATAAAGGTTTGAGATGGCTTGGCTCTTCAACTTTAAGAGTGGGATTTGTTTTTGGCTTCCTTGTGAAACTCCTTGGAGACTTTCTTGGTGAAGAAGGATTAGAATGTGGAGGAGATGGAGAGCTAGGATAGTCCTCATATGAAGATGGAGTGGATAAAGGGGAATCTTCTTGAGGGGATGACGGTGCAGACGAGGAGTTAGAGGATGGTGGGTTGGGGAAAAGGATTGGAAGACTTGGTTTTTGGTTTTGAGAATGATTTGGAGGATAAGTAGATGGAGGGTTCGGATAAAGGATGGGAAGACTAGGATTTTGGATTTGGGGGTGATTTGGAGGATGAGTAGATAGAGGTTTTAGATAAGGGAAGTAGCGTGAGGTGTTTTGATGGGGTGATGGTGATTGGGATATGACCATAGCAGGAGATGGAGGTATGAAGGATGCATATAGAGGATGTGTAGGTTTAAGATAGGGATAAGTTGTGGATGGATAAGATAATGGATTTGTCTTTCTGAGGACATGAAAGGGGGTGCTAGTGGATAAGCGTGAAGGCATGATAGGATAGTTTGGAGGAATGATTGGATGCTGGGGGATATTTGGAGAAAACTTGCTAGGATTTTCAAAGTACGCATCGTGATTTACAAGACTTCCATCATCATCAGGATAGGATGGATTGAGAGGAGAGACATAATAACCAAGCTCATCATAATAGTTTTGAGAAATGCTAACTTGTGGATGAGTTGGATAAGGAATGAAGGATGAAGATGGGTTGGAAGACTAAGACTTAGATTGGGGTGACTGACAGGATCAGACTGGGATTGGATTTGGCTCAAGATTGGAAGAAGAATGACTCTAGAGGAAGATAGACAAGGGGATGGGGGATGACCAAGATGACTCTGCTAACCTAAGATAGGAGGAAAGGGTGACAAGACTGGATTGAATATGACTGGAAGACCATGATTTGGGATTCTGAAAGCTTTGGACTTTTTCTAGATTTTTGGAGGATTTGGACTGACATGGATGTTCTGAGTACCTTGAACCAAGTTTTAGATCAGTCTGATGTTTTTCCAATGGCAAAGGATAGATTTCAACAAAGATTTTTAGAAAAGAAATCTCCACAAGGGACAAAGCAACCTTGTGGGATACAAATAGGATAACTAACTCTGATAAAAGCTTTTGAAAAGTGTATGTTCCAACAATGTTTTCACGAAGTATTTGACTTTCAAGAACTTCAAGAAGATCTACCTAAGGAAGGTGAGTATCAAAATCGCTTGCCCATAGCTTGGTACCCCCTAGAAGGGAATACAAATGGTGAGTAATCTTGAGGTGACCCGGTAAACCCCTTGGAATCGGTCGTTGCATAAGGATTTTGATACTTTCAGATGTAGATAGGGTAGCCTCTACTTTATCAAGTTTTTAATAGTTCCGTGGAGTCTCCATACCCGGTTATGATGACTGCCTGTGACTCACTTAAGAGCCTAGCCAATAATGTTGGGGGAGAGGAATATTTACCATCACTAGTCACTGTGTTTGGCACGATCGCCCGACGATTAGGAGATATAAGTGAGTACTTTTTGCTTTCACTTTATTTATATACTGGCCAGGGGGGATACCAGTTTGAGGTCGTTCTCCGAGGAAGAAGCACTTCTCCCTAGATAGGCCTCGCTAAAAGTAGAACAAGTGAACTTGTCCAAGTCCAAATGTTCTACGTTGCTTACTTTAACAAGGATTTTGCAAGAATTTGAAAAACTCCTAAATGCACATCAAGAAAGTTTGTTCATTTTACCAAATTGATTAAGTGTGTTTAAACTTTGAAATTGAAGACACAAGAGCTTTAGGCTTTGATTTGTTCTTTTTCCAAAAAGTAAACGATTTGAGCGATTGCAGGTTCTTTCCTTGATCATTCAAGATTGAGATTGGCATGTTGATTTAGGAACTTTGAAAAGAGATTTGTTTTATCCTTTAGATCATTCAAGATTGATTATGTGTTTTCTTGAACTGAAAAGGAAGGAATAGAGATTTCTTTTCTTTTAATGCATTTAAGAGTGCGTTTGATTTTAAAAGTGACAATGACTCTTAGGACTTAGCTTCATTCCTTTAGTTTCATTCAATATTTTTGACCTTTGCTTTGATTTGTTAGCTCCAAAAGACAAGTTCCTAATTTAGCTTTGATGCATGAAATTTGAAAAAGAAGGCATTCAAGATTTTTGCAAAATGAAGTTAGTTTTCAAATAAAAAAAAAGTTTTTTAGGATTGATTTTAGGAACTTTTGCATGCACTTTTAGGATTTGATTTTGAATGTTTTTAGAAAATGAGATGAAAATTTGAGGTTCTCCCTTCTTTTTTTTTAAGTGCCCAAAACTTTAAATATTCCTAATTTTTGCATGAATGCATCTAAAACCTTGATGTTGCAAGGATGCAAATTTTTGGATTGATTTAGTTTCATTTATTAAAAGATTTTTTGCAAATTTTTAGTCTTTAATGCATTTAAGAATGATGCGGGGGTTCATTTTAAGCACTAAAACAAGGTGTGTATGATTTTGCTTCCTTATGGATTTTTTTTGAAAAAAAATGGCCAAGATCTTGCTAGAAGAAGAAGAAGAAGTAGATGGAATAGAAGAAAAATATAGACAAGAAGAGGAAGGAGAATTCAAAGTGCTCCATCCAGCTATAAGCTTGAAAAATCTGAAAATGTTCTAAAACCCATCAGAATGTTTGCAAAGAACCCGTGAAGTGGCTCCCACCGGGCGTGCCAGAATGTAGACTATGATTCTGAACCTGTTATCTGTTTTGAAAGGCTGAAACATTCAAACATTAGACTAATCTAGCATTTATCAGTTCAAAGCATAAACAAATATAAAACCAAGCCACCTCAAGATTGTTGCTAAAAACAAGTGCTATAGAGCAAATGTTTGATTTGCTTCAATTAGAGGGATGTGGGTGTGCTCTCAAATGCATGGAGAGGGATTTATGGTGATGCATAAATGATGAGAAAAGCTTGAAATATGAACTAAGATTAATCCATTAAGCTATTCTAAGATGTGTTAGAAAACATGAAGAAATCTAACAATTAAGATGTATGCTAAGATGATCTAGCTAAAAATGCTCATGATAACAATGCATAAATGATAAAAACTAAGCTAATAATTTGCTTTTGGAAGGAGGAGTATTTATAGGATTTGGGAAGGGCTTGGGTTAGGAGGATGAGTTAGAGTTTGGGGTAAGGTTAGGGTCAAAGATAAGGATTGACTTCTTTTAGAATAGTCTAGGCTTTGGATGAGGATAAAGACTTTCTAGAAGAGTCTAGGACTTTCTAGGATAAAGAGGAATTTAGGAGATAAATAAAGATTTATTTATCTCAAAAGTTTTAATAACTGTGAGGCTCATTAGGGGAAGGGTTACCTCCTTGTGACAAGTGTCATAAGGGGATTGGGTTGAAAGATGGGAGGAATGTGCACAATTTGGGAAATGTGCCTAAGGTCAAAGGGTGTAATAAAGGGGTGAGGGGCTTTTTAAATGCATGATAAATGCATGTAAGAGGGATAAGGAAGCTTTAAATGCATTTAGTGCATTTAAAAAAGGGAAGCCCTCTTTGTTGACTTTGGGGTAAGCTTAAGAGTTGGCTAACCTTAGTTAGGGAATGTGACAAGGTTAGGGGGAGGATTAGGATTAGGATTGGTGAAGAGGTTGGGTTGAGAAGTTTCTAGAAGAGTTTAGAGTTTTCTTAGGTTTTATGGAATAAATATTTATTTATTCCAAAGGCTTTTGGTTTTGGAAATATTTATTAAAATATATTTAATAAATATGAAAATTAAATATTTAATTTTAATTAAATATTTTGAGTTGAGATTAGGGTTAGAAAGGATGGGATTAGCCTTTTAATTGAAATTAAGGAGGGATTAGAAGATTCTGGAAGAGGTTAGTGGTCTTAAGAAAATTGGCCAAGTTTTGGTCAAAAAATAAATAAATTATTTATTTTGGAATTTTTGGTCAATTTATTAATTAAATAATTAATAAATAGGGGAATAATGTTTAAATAAGATTTAAACATTTTTCGGAGGGATTTCTTAATTAAATATTTTTAATTAAGATAAAGGGATTTAATGACATAAAAATTAATTAATTAATTAATTAAATAATTAATTAATAAATGATGATGTCATCAGGGGTTTTTTAGAAAATAAAAATAATTTATTTTCCAAAAGATTTTTAGGTGTCTACATAATCAACACATAACACAGGAGATTTAACGTAGAAACCCTGTAAAGGGAAAAACCACCTAGGACTGGCAACCCAAAAATGTTCACTCTTCTAAAGTGAGGTCAGTGAAGACCCAACCTTGTTAAAGGTTACAAACACACTATCAAGTGTGACCTTGTTAGAGGATTTTAGATTACATGTTATTGTCCAACCAACATTCACTATGGGGTTGACAGGATAACAATGTTCACTCTAATGAATGATACATCATAAGACTTTGTAAGTCCACTTGGTTAAGAGATTTGACTATGTACAATGGTTAAATATGTAATAGTAAATGATCTACCTTAATACAACTTCAATTGTAGATTACAGATCAATATTTTGCTCATATAAATCTTGCTGATCAATATTTTACTTTAGATTCAATACTGTATCAACTTACTGTCCATCGGTAATTGCTCTTTGTAGCTCGGTAACTATTCTGCAGCTTAGTTCTAACTAACTAGTATGATCAGAATGCATGAAAACTTCTTCACGCGAAATTTTTGCAACATCTACTTCTTCCAGCAGTTATTTCATAATGAAATCTCTAGTCTCTTATATAGACATGTAAAACATTTTCTTCCTGTCCATCAAATTTTGTTGCTTAATCACATTTATTTATTTTGCCACTTTAAAGCTTCCTCGGCTGATGTGTCAATAACTCATTTCAATTTGCTCTGACAAATCCTTTTGATTTATGTTAGTCGTCGATCATCATACCAAACATTATCCATTGCCTCATAATCATACACTTGCCAGCTCATCAATCTTATAGGCTAAACTGATCATTAATTCATTCTATCTTCATCAGTTAACAAAGAAATGCATCGGTGAACACACGCTCGGTTAATACTTTGCTCGGTATACACTACACTCCGTCGGTGTATACTGAAATGCTATCATTTACCGACAACACTTCTTTGTAGCTTTCAGCTCTATTCTTCATTATAGATGAATGCAACATAATGAAGTCAATTCCATGAAGTCATAGACTCTTCAACAAGTTACTCAGTGTATTCTTTATACTCATCTAACATGTACATCTTCCTTATGTAGATTTCTCTGTTCTTCCTTTCTTTCCACCTTTCTTTAGATGTGTTGGTATAGTAACTTACAAGATAAGTACTATCAAGCTAGTTGACATCAATGACAACATAAAACTGATTTAATCATCTTGCATTATCTAATCATCAACTTCATAGTAATCTTGAATTACCAATTCTTCATTCAGGTTCCAAATTAGTTGTAGTTCATCAATCTCTCCCTTTGGCATTGATGGCAACTCAAGTAATATGAAATGTACCATACACATACCAAACATGTATTCTACAACTCTATAAACAAATGTTGTAAGTTGAGTAGACTTAATATGTTTAATTACTACATTACTCAACATTTGTATTGCTATAATGCTTGTCATTAGATGTGATCAACTCAGTTCTCAGGTCTCCTGACTCTGTTTTTGTTTTCAGTAACTAATCTTCAATGCTTTTTTCCTTCCAGATTGTCTTTCCCTCAGATAGTTCTCATCGGTGCAGTTTATCTCCCTTTGTTTATCTCTCCTTTTCATATTATTTATCTCTCCCTTTGACAACAATGCCAAATAAACAAATAGCTTTGTCAATAGCCAAGTAACTCTCTAGTGTCCATCATCTTCTCTATATCTCTTTATAATGATATCTCAATCTATTTCAGTTCTTCAAACTTAATCACAACCTTGAACATGATTCAAAGTGTGAACTATGTTGCATCAATGTGAATGATCTTCTAATAAAAGTAGGCTGATGCAACATCTAGATCACCTTAGTGATCAATAGACAGGGGACAAACCCCAAGTCTAGTCCTCATGTATTCAAATGTGTCCTTTGGTAGGGGCTTTGTAAAGATGTTTGCAAGTTGTTCCTTTGATGTAACAAATTCTAACTTCACTTGCTTCTCCTACACTTGTTCTCTTAAGTAATGATACTTAATAGATATATGCTTTTTTTTTAGTGCATCATAGGATTCTTCAAAATGTTAATAGCACTGGTGTTGTCACAAAATATAATCACTAGATCAGTGATTAGCTCATTCATTCCTTCCAACACTTGCTTGATGTAGGCAATGTTTGAGTAGTTTGTAGCAGCAGCAACATACTCTGCTTCAGCTATTGACTGAGAAATGCAAGCTTGTTTTTTACTTGTCCAGGTTACAAGTCTTTCACCAAAGAAAAATTCTCCTCCGGTGGTGCTTTTCCTATCATCGACATTTCCAGCCCAATTAGTATCGGTATAAACCTTCAGTTCAAACTTTCCTTCCTTAGGATACCAAATGCCATAATCTTCTATCTTTTTTAGATATCTAAGGATTCTTTTAGTAGCTATCATGTGAGATTCTCTAGGGTTAGAAAAAAACCTAGCAACAATCCCCACAACATGTGCTATATCTAGTCTACTATGAACTACATACATTAGTTTACCAATCATAGATTGGTAAAGTGTCTGATTCACCTCTACAGTTTCATCTTCATTTGTCAATTTGCATCCAGTAGCCATTGGTGTTCCCAAAAGTTTAGCATCTTCCATGCCAAATATCTTTAAGACTTCCTTTATGTACTTAGACTGTGTGATGAATATCCCATCACTCTGTTGAATCACTTGTAGTCCTAGAAAGAATTTAATCTCTCTGAACATAGACATTTCAAATTCTTTTTGCATTTCATCAGAAAAGGCTTTGCATATATGCTCTTGTCCTCCAAAAATAATATCATCCACAAATATTTCAGCAATAAGAATAGTGTCATCAGTATTACCTTTCATATACAGATTATTGTTTTCACTTGTTCTAACAAATCCAATACTTAGCAAGTAAGTATGCAGTCTTTCATACCATGCTCTCGGTGCTTGCTTCAATCCATATAAAGCTTTGTGTAATCTACATACTTTGTCTCTGTTGTTTGGATCAAAAAATCCTTCCAGTTGTTCTATGTAGACCTCTTCTTCAAGTATACCATTTAGAAATGTTGACTTTACATCCATTTGATAGACTTTGAATTTCTTGTGTGCAGCATATGAAAGTAACATTCTAACTCCTTCTAATCTTGCAACAGGTGAAAATGTTTTACCATAGTCAATACATTCTTCCTGTGCATATCCCTTGCATACCAATCTAGTCTTATTCCTTGTAACTTCACCATTTTCATTCAGCTTATTCCTAAATATCCACTTAGTACCGATAATATTCTTATCTTTTGGTTGGGGTACTAAGGACCAGGTTTTGTCCTTCTCTATTTTCTCTATCTCCTTGTTCATTTCATTAATCCATTCGTCATTCTCTAATGCAACTTTCATAGTTTTAGGTTCAAATTCACAAACTAAGCATGTACCTTCTCTTTTTTTGCTTCTAGTTTGCATTCTAGCTTGTCTATCTCCAATAATTTGTGTCTCAGGATGGTGTCTTCTAACAAATCTAGCCAATATTCTATCTCTCCTTTCTTGTTCATCCTATTCAGGTTTGTTAGCTTGCTCAACAGCTCCAATTTGTTCATTGGTTTCCTCTTCCTGATGTTGTGTATTGTTTCCCTGTTGACCGGTTGACATAGCTTGTTGTTTTGGTAGATACTCTGGATATTCAATGTAAGTAAATCTACCATAATCTTCCAGTTCCTTCATACTTTCCTCTGTGTTCTTTTCATCAAACTCATCAACACGAATGTTAGTACTTTCAATAATCTTATTTGTAACCTTATTCAGACACTTGTATGCTTTACTTGTAGTGGAATATCCAAGAAATATCCCTTCATCTCCTTTAGAATCAAATTTTTCATTTCTTTCATCTTTCAAAATAAAGAATTTGCTTCCAAAAATTCTGAAATAACTTACAGTAGGTTTGTGTCCAAACCATAGCTCATAAGGTGTTCAGTTGGTGTCCTTCAGTTGTACTTGGTTAAGAACATATACAGCTGTACTGACAGCTTCCCTCCAATATGTCTGAGCAACATTTTTCTATATCATCAGTGTTCTAGCATAGTCAATTATACACATGTTCCTCCTTTCAGCAATGCCATTTTGCTGAGGCGTCCTCGGTGCAGATACCTGTCTCTTAATTCCATGCTCATTACAGAATTTAGTAAATTCATCAGAGATAAATTAACCTCCTTTATCAGATCTTAAGCATTTTATTTCTTTTCCAGTTTCCTTTTCTACCTTAGCTTTATACCACTTAAACATTTTGAAGGCTTTAGATTTCTCCTTTAGGAACATATCAATCATCAGTCTAGTATAGTCATCAAAAAAAAGAATAAAGTATCTATCACCATAATAGCTTTGGGTTCTCATAGGACCACATAGGTCAGTATGAACCAACTCAAGTATCTTCTTTGTTGTGTAGTCTTTACTTTTGAAACTAGACTTAGTCATTTTACCTTTTTGACATTCATGGCACATAGCATGATCCAATTTTGACAAGTTAGGTAATCCTCTGACTCTTTTCTTTTTACTAATCTTGATCATGTTATCAAAATTCACATGACATAATCTTTTGTGCCACTACCATGCATCTTCATCTTTCATTAACAAACAAGAAGATTGATCTATATCAAGATAAAATAGGTTACCTTTGGATTGTGTACTAGTTCCAACAAGTCTTCCTCCATCATCATAGATTTTCACCTTTTTTCTCTCAAAAGCAAGTCGGTGGCTTGAATTGTTCAGCTGAGCCACACTTAAAAAATTGTAATTTAGTCCATCTACCTAGTATGCATTTTCACATTTAATTCTATCATTGATCATCAATGTACCTTTACCTCTTACCATACAAGGTGCATCATTTCCCATTCTCACAGATCCTCCACTGTATTCAACAAGTTGATGAAACTTTTCTACATCACCGGTCATATGATGTGTGTAGCCACTATCTATGATCCATGTATCATTTCTATTGACTCTAGAGATTAGTGATGTCTCTTCATGTTTCTCTTCTTCCTCTGAATCATCTTTCATAGCAACAAATACTACTTCTACATCATCATCAGTGTCAGATTCAAATTCAATATCTTCGACAATGTAACATACCTTTTTCCCTTTGTCATAATTATCTTGGTTATCTCTTTTGTTGTATTGGTAGCATCTATTGAGTCTTCTCCCATAGCTTCCTTCCGATCGGTCTTTGGATCTATCATCATCTTTCTTCTGTGGACATCTAGCAGAAATGTGGCCAACCTCTTTACAATTAAAACATGCCAAAGGTATCTTTCCTCTATATCTTCCTTTTCCTTTGGGAAATCTTCTAGCCATAAGAGCTTCAAGCTCTTCAAGTTCATCATCGGTGTCGCTGTCACTATCATCATTCCTATTTTTTTTGCTAGATTTACTAATCTTCAAAGAAGACATGAAAGCTGATTCAATAAGAGCAACAACACTATTGTCAAAGTTGTTTAGTTCAAAGGTTGTAAGCTTACTAATCAATGTGTCAAGGGTAAGATTGGATACGGCCCTTGTTTCATGAATTGTAGAGATCCTAATCACATAAACTGGTAACAAAGTTCTGAGAATCTTACTTATAATCATTTCATCATCAATGACTCCATCAGATGCTCTAATAGCATGTACTATCTCTTTTAGTTTGTTTGAGTATTGCACAATGTTCTCTCCTTCTTTCATTCTCATATCATCAAAATGACCTCTTAGACTTTCTGCTCTAGCTCTCTTAACATTCAAGTCTCCACTGTATATCAAATTTAGCTTGTCCCACATCTGTTTGGTAGTAGTGCATCCCTTAATGTCTTAAAATTTAGTGTTTGTACAAGCAGCAGCAAGTTCCATCATAGTGATATTGTGTTCATGCTTTTCTTTTAGTTGATCAAGGGTTAAGGGACCAATGGGTGGTTGTATATAGCCATTCTTCATCAGATCCATAGCTGAGTTCCCAATTCTAGATACGTGCAACAACATTCAGCTTTTCCATACTGAGAAATTCTCTTTGTTCAGTTTCGGTACTTCGCTCTTATACATCTTGAGACCTTTGTGCTGAAGTCCTTAAAACTCTATTCTAAGCAATTGTCAGCTCTGATACCAATTGTTAGAATAACTAAGAGGGGGGGGGAATCAGTTATCTAGTATCCCAATTCAAAATGTGTAATTCAAAACAATTTCTTCAATTCCTTCTACTCGGTAAACAATAAATACTTTAATTGTCTATGCATTTACCGATTCTCTAAATAATACTTATAATTGTTACCAATCAAATCTAACATGTAATATGCAAAAACAAATATTGTAATCAACACATAACATAAGAGATTTAATGTGGAAACCCTGTAAAGGGAAAAACCACCTGCAATAGGCAACCCAAAAATGTTCACTCTTCTAAAGTGAGGTTGGTGAAGACCCAACCCTGTTAAAGGTTACAAACACACTATCAATTGTGACCTTGTTAGATGATTTTAGACTAGAAGTTATCGTCCAACCAACATTCACTATGGGGTTGATAGGATAACAATGTTCACTCTAATGAATGATACATCATAAGACTTTCTAAGTCCACTTGGTTAAGAGAATTGATTGTGTACAATGGTTAAATATGTAATAGTAAATGATCTACCTTAATACAACTTCAATTAAAGATTACATATCAATATTTTGCTCATATAAATCCTCCTGGTCAATATTTCACTTCAGATTCAATACTATATCAACTTACTATCCATCGGTAATTACTCTTTGTAGCTCGGTAACTATTCCACAGCTCAGTTCTAACTAACTAGTATGATCAGAATGCATGAAAACTTCTTCATGCAAAATTTCTACATCATCTACTTCTTTCGGCAGTTATTTCATAATGAAATCTCTAGTCTCTTATATAGACATGTAAAATTTTTTCTTCTTGTCCATCAGATTTTCCCGCTTAATCACATTCATTGATTTTTCCGTTTTAAAGCTTCCTTGGCTGACGTGTCAATAACTCATTTCAATCTGCTCCGTTAGATCCTTTTGATTTATGTTAGCCGTCGATCATCATACCAAACATTATCCATTGCCTCAGAATCATACACTTGCTAGCTCATCAATTTTATCGGCTAAACTGATCATTAATTCATTCTATCTTCATCAGTTAACAAAGAAATGTGTTGGTGAACACATGCTTGGTTAATACTGTGCTCAGTATACACTACACTTCGTAGGTGTATACTGAAATGCTTTCATTTACCGACAACACTGCTTTGTAGCTTTCAACTCTATTCTTCATTATAGATGAATGCAACATAATGAAGTTGATTCCATGAAGTCATAGACTCATCAACAAGTTACTCAGTGTATTCTTTATTCTCATTTGACATGTACATCTTCCTTATGTAGATTTCTCTGTTCTTCCTTTCTTTCCACCTTTCTTCAGATGTGTTGGTATAGTAACTTACAAGATAAGTACTATCAAGCTAGTTGACATCAATGACAACATAAAATTGATTTAATCATCTTTCATTATCTAATCATCACCTTCACAATAATCTTGAATTACCGATTCTTCATTCAGGTTCCAAATTAGTGTTAGTTCATCATTCCCATCTCTGAAAAAAATTTAGTGATTTCATGTGATCTGAAACTCATGGCATTATATACAACCAATTTGATAGGGACACCAAACCTAGTGATTAGATTATTCATTAAAAAATCGATTAAAATAGCACTAGTAGCTTTTTTAGTTGGAATTTCTTCAATCCATTTAGTGAAATAATCAGTAGCAACCAAAATCCAACTATGCCCCCCACTAGATTTCTCCAAAAATTCCTCAATAAAGTCCATACCCCACATTGAAAAAGGAGCTTCTGCAACAACAGGGTTCAACAATAATGCACCCGAGAATTTTAGTTTCTTGGAAAATATTTGACATGGCTCACACTTTTTGACAAAAGAATGAGTATCCTTGAACAACACAGGCCAATAGTATCCTGCCCTTAAAATCTTATGAGTTGTAGATCGAGCATAGTGATGCCCTGCACACAATCCAGAGTGCATTTTCTTCAATACCTTTTCTGATTGGTGTTTTTCCAAACAAAATAGTAGAATTCCATCATTATCTTTCCAGTACAAATCACCTTGTATCATTACATACCTTTGGGCCTGCAATCTCAAACTTCTCCTTTGATTATCATTTAGCTTCTATGGACATTTAGCATGTTTGATAAAATAAACAATATCTTTGTACCATGGTTGCTTTTCAATACTAGTGACTGTATCTTTATTAACAGTGGCACTATTCATTTGAGTGAGGTCCATGTTTTCCTCAGTCATTAGTTTTGCAAATCCTATACCTCTCACCAGTTTGGTAATGTGGAGATCAAGATCAAACTCTTGAATCCTATTGATCCACTTGCATCTTTTCCCCATGACCTCACTTTGAACCAAAATATCTTTCACTACTGCATGAGGTACATATGCATTAACCTTGGTAGAAACAAGATAAGGTCTAAAAGCTTTAATTGCCTTGAATAGTGTGTATGCCTACTTTTCCATTAACTCATAATTCAATTCAACAGACTGCAATGACTTGCTAAAAAAGGCTATGGGATGTTCAAATCCTTCTTGATATTTTTGTAATAGGACAACTGCAATAGTATGAAAAGAGGCAAAGGAGAATAGAGAAAATGGCTTTGAATAATCAGGTGAGATTAAGACAGGGGCCTCTTGGATTTCTTGTTTAATTTTCTCAAAAGCTTGTTGAGCCTCACTATTCCAATCAAACTTTACATCTTTCTTCAAGAGTTTGACTATAGGCTTGACCATTTCTACAAAGTTAGCAATAAATCTCCTGACAAAACAATATGTCCTAAGAAAGATTGCACTCCCTTTATATTCTTTGGTGAAGGTACCTTCTTGATTGCCTCCACTCTTTCAGGGTCAATCTTGACTCATTTTGACACTATATGTCCAAGCAGCTTCCCTTCTGTCACAGAAAATTGATATTTTTAGGATTTAAGGAAATACCAAATTCTAGAGCTTTAACAATGACCTTTTCCAAATGGTTGTAGTGGTCCTTAGCCTTCTTAGAATAAGTAGTAAGATCATCTTGATACACAACGATAAGAACATCAATCAATTCTTTAAAAGAAACATCCATTGCCCTTTGAAAAGTTGCTCCAACATTTTTTAAACCAAAAGGCATGCGCACATACACATATGTTCCCCATGGGGTTGTAAATGTTTTTTTAAACTGCTCTGATTCTTTAACCAACACTTGATTGTAACCTAAGAAACCATCCATCATTGATAAGAGCTCACAACCAGTTACCCTATGCAGCATGGCTTCCATATTTGGCAGTCCATAATTGTCTTTTAATGAAGCCACATTCAGATTCCTGAAATCAACACAAAGTCTTATGTCACCATTCTTTTTTCTCACTAGCACAAGATTTGAGACCCATGTGAAGTGCCTAATAGGCTCAATGATACCAACATCTCTCAATTTTGTCAATTCAGCCTGCATTTTTGCGGATAGTAGGGGATTGATGGGTCTTTGTCTTTGTCTAAAAGGCTTAGTATATTCCTTGAGTAGAATTTCATGTTGAAAAAGGTCTGCTATATAGGCCTTAAATCATCATATGACCAAGAAAAAACATGCTTGTATATTTTTAAAAATCTTATCAAATTTCCTCTAACCTCCTTACTCAACCTTTTTCCAATATATATTGTTTGAGGGGATGTTTCTGAGCCTAAATTTATTTCCTCTAGGTCCTCCATTTTAGTGTTGGATTTTTTAAGCATGTACCCATCATTTATCTTAAACATACCCTCCAACTCTACTAACCCCTTAGGTATGTGATTCGAGGCTAATTGGACAATTTCATTTCCCATGACACATTCCTTACCATTAATCATTTCCTATGTACCATTGAAATCTATTTGTTGTCCATCATACTGGTCCAGACTTTGAAGAAATTTGAGAATGTCAATGTCATCTTCAAAGACTTTCCAATTATAAACATTATCAGGCACTACAGGCCTACTCTTGATCTCTAACATTGATACACCAGTTAGTGTGACATCACTGCTCTTTAAAGCAACACTTGCAAGGAAATTAGCCATGATATTGTTGGACCTTTCTACCCATAGGATATTAAAGGCTTCAAAGAATTCTAACCTAGTCCACATAGCATGCTTATATAATTTCAACCTATCATCTTTTGTAGCATACCTAGACCTGATCTAGGCTATGATTAATTAGGAATCATGATGGACTTTCAGGCATTTGATACCATGTTTTATAGCAATGTCTAGACCCAATATTAAAGCCTCATACTCTGTTGTATTATTCATACATTGGAAGGTTAACAAGAATGAATATTTAAAAGTAGTACCTGATGGGGAAATGAGTAAAATACCAGCTCTTGATCCTTCTTTAGAGAAACCTCCATCAAAGTACATATTCCATAACCCATTTTGTTGCAATATCAATTCTGCTATTATTGGATTAGTATTTTTCATTTGAGGTATAATTTCCTCAACCATGAAATTATCCATGTCAATATCAACACAACATTTTATCTCTTATGGTGCAACCAATTCCACCATCACTGAGTAATGGGGTTCCCTATACAATTTTACTTCTATTCCATTGACTAGAATAGTAGCATATGACAAATCCAACTACAACTTTCCTCCAACTACAGAAGCCCATTTTTTTGATAGCAACATACTATAATGAGGTTTAGTATCAACTGCTACCACATCCATCTTGTAAGTGGCCTCAGGGAAGGTAGCAATCTTTACCTCTATCCCCACAATGGTTCCTACAATAGGCACTGCCCTATTGTCCATGGAATAGCATCTACCACTTGAAGTATCTACTTGCAATCCTAATTCTTTCATCACTTGGTAAGGCATGATAGTGGCAGGAGCACCATAATCAATCATACAATTCTTGAGCAAAAAATTATTAACAACTAGTGTAACATAGAATTGATCAATGGAGGATGGTTCCTGTGTCACAATACTTCCAACAAAAAATTCAGAAATATCCTTTGCTATATCTAGTTCATTCATTTCATGTCCTTTTTCTATCATAACATGCTTCATGCCTTGTTCATTTATCAGAGCTAGGGTTGTTGTCTTATGGTCTTTAATTTTCAACATTTCTAACAAAGGAATAGAAAATTTCATTTGAGATAGAGCATGTCTCATGTCAAAGGTAGGGGGGATCATTAGAAATATCAGAAATATCTCTTATTCTACCACCATTTCTCCTAAATTTGTCCTCAGTAATCACTTCTTTTTTCTTTCAATAATAGGTTCCTCTCTCCTATTATTTCCATCTTTACCCTTGACAGCATTTGTCTTAGTGGATTCTTTATTCTTAGTATCATCTTTAACAAATATTGACCTAGGCACTCCCTGATTAGTATCCACTTTCTTATTTCTCAAATCATATGAGGATCTTGCTTGTGTAATAGCAGCCACAGTCATAGTTCTGATTTCTTCTTCACTAGGCTTTCTCCGCTAAGCATCATCTCTTTTTGACCTAACCATATTATTTTTACACAAGTCATTATCAGATTCATCATGATTAGACTGAGTAAATACTTGTTGTCCATAGTCAGAAAGAATCTTCCTTTTATGATCAACATCAGAGAAGATCTCTTCATCATCTGAAGATAAGAGATCCCCCATCACTTCAGTAGTAAACATGTTAACAATAAGCTTTTCAAATTCTTCATAATCTCCTGTATATGAGTCATTGGTTTCTTCTCTTAAGGCCTGAGCCATAGCACATTGGAAAGGAGAATGGGACATATTACAAGCCACACACCAAGGGGTGTTTTCCACATTATATATTTTGCTTTTCTTCAAAGGATCTGATGTATCTCTTCCCTTTTGGGGTTCATTATTATGAGGGACAAGCCTTCCATCTTTCAAATTTGTCTTATAGTGCATATCTCATAAATTAGGGGGTCTATCCTACCTCTGATAATGTGGTCTAGCATCTTGAAAATTTCTACCACCCTTTTCAAACTTTTTTGGGAAGTCTTTGGTAATATTAGCTCCTTTGTCCATTTTATCATCATCTTTGGATGGCCTTGTAGGTTGTGGCCTAGTTTCCTTCCACAATCTACCTTCATCTCTCTTATACATTTGTCTAGATGCCTTTCGATTGCTTTCAATATTTATGGCTAGCTTGAAGGCATCCCTTAGGGTACAAGGATTTTTGTCTCTCAAGAGATAAGATATTTTACCATCCATAGAATTAAAGTAAGTAGTCAAGAAAACTGCATCATCCAGCCTCAATACTTGGAACAATTTATACATAGCCTTTTGAAATCTGCTATTAAACTCTAACATACTCTCATTATAATTCTTCTTAATATTGTTAAACTCATTGCACATGTAACTTGAATTCACATGTTCTACATATTGTTCTTTGAAACATTTGACAAACTCATTCCAAGATGCAACACTATTCTCAGGTAGACCCCTATACCAATCCTTGGCATCTTCAATCAATCATTGAACAAAAAGCTTCATTATAACATCTTCATGCTCAATTTCATAATCATTGATCTTATATGTGAATAATTTTAGATGTTCTTCATAGGTAATTACATTGTTTCTAGTGAATAATGGGATTTTCTTTCTAATCTCATTAGGGGTAGCATTAGGCCGACCGGGAATACCTTCAAACAATAATGGCCTATACCTATCCAGATGAACCGGTCTCCTTTGGAAATTTGGTTGGACTGGGGGAATTACTCTAACATTTTGACAAGATGTATTTCCTATTGTACCACCAATTATAGGGGGAACTTGATTTGTATTCAAATTTGGTCTAGGTGCATTTTGTCTAGGATGAGAAATTTGAAAATTTGGAAATGAATTGCAAGGCTGACTAGATGGGATCATTCCTGGAATTATTGGGACTGAGCTACTAACATATGTATTTATATTGGCATGCAAGAAAGAAATATTTCTTTTCATTTCATCTATAGCAACTTCCAATTCTAATTTATCAAGTTGGAGAGCAAGATCCTCCTTAGCTTTTCTGGCCTTTTCTAAATCTAGGTTTGCTTGGGAAAGTACATTAGAAGTAACAACTTTCTTAGGCTCATTAATATTCACACCAACCATTTTTTGTTTTCCCTTATCATGGATTTCTTTTGTGGCATTTCTAATATCCTCGTTCCTCTGGATTTCATATGGGTGTAATTGCCTAAGAACATGTCCTGTTCCCTCAAACTCATCTTGGTTAGGTTTAATACTTCAACCTAATTTCTTAGAACCCCCATGTCACCAAACAATTCTTTATCTAAACCCTGAACATCTTGGCTTAGATCCCTAGCCTGGATTTCATTTTTCTTATTTTTTCTTATTAGATCTTGCATTTCCATGAGTAGTTCATAAATTTGTTGTTCCCTTGCCTTCCTTCCATTGGCAATTTCCAATAGTTGTTCATGCTCCTTTTGTCTTAGAGTAATCACTTCCTCTCTCAATTTTTCAGAATCATATGAGGTAGTTTCTATAGCAAAAATTTCTCCTGGTTGCTCTAAGGTTTCTCTTGCAGGGAAGAAACCTACTTCTGTGATCTCCTCTTCATGAGAGGGAAAATGCACACTAGGCATAACTTTCTTAACATGTTATGGGTCATTAGAAGAAGAAGAAGCTTCATGAGGAAGTTGTGTAGGGACTCTTTCTCTTGAAGGTCCTGGGGAGTTAGCAGTAATGTGATTTCTCCTAGACCACTATTTTCTACGAGGGGTACAGAGCTCATCACCCATATTACTCTCTGGGTGATCATTGAAATAAGACCTAGTAAATCTTGGCCGACTCATGGCGTGTCACAACAAGATATAACAAAGGTTTACAAATACTAGTAACTGGTAAATGTAGATTCTCAGAGTCACCACCCACAAATAAGTGGGACTCAAAATCATATGCTCATCTACAACAAACACAATAAATATTATTACACATATCTATTGTATATTCACGCTAAGTCCACAGCGGAGTTGCCAATTTTGTTAGTGCTTAGATTTGTAGAAGATTTCACAATATCCTGAAATTATAACTCCATTAATCCCAATAGATGCATCTAACAAAATGCAACCACTAAGGTACTAAGGCTTTGTGCCTTCTTCACTTTGAGTATAAAACTCAGGTAGGTTTACCTATAAAAATTCACTATTCTCAAGTGAGCTTTGAATTGTGAATTAGCTTCGTCACTATTATGCTATCCTTTTCAAAATTAACTCAATAAAACATCACAACTCCTAGTGCATCCCAAATTATCCTGATACATGACACTAAGATGAAAATTATGAATGAAATAACATGGAACAGAGGCATAAGGACATTTATCCTTCTTCTTTTTTTGAGTTAAACTCAAGAAAGGATAACCTCTTTCAAGTGCTTCTTTAAAGCATTACAATAAACATCCATGAACTTGTCATATATGATTCATATAAAGATTATGCAATAAAAGTAAAATTAATTAGTTATTTGTATCTTCTTGGTGGTACAAATGTAAATATAGTTTAAACCAATTCCTTATTTATTAGGCATCAAAGTCAAACCCTACATCCATAGAATCATACTAAAAAAAGTATACTAAAGACCAAAATGAAATTCCTGACATTTCATTCTTTCAATTCCCATATCTATCATCAAATTCATACTTAGACAATTATTTCCCAGAGACCTCCCCTAAGATTTATTCTTTCCTTGAAAGATACTTAAGCTCAACCTCTATATTCACCTAGTAAATAATGCATTGAAAAAGCCTTACAATTTAATGCATAAGAAAATTAAAGCAATGATAGGAAAGTAGTTCTAGTATTTTGTATTAGTATTTCAAAAAGCTTCAGCACATTTTTTCCCAGACTTAACAGAAAATAGACCTCTATATTCAGAACTTTTCTTTACAAAATGTATTGACCACCTTTAGAAACAATCTAAAGTTGCTACTTATACCTCTAGCCATCTTGGAATCCTCGAAAGGATGCAACAAGCTTCAGATGGATAGGAAAAATACTTGCACTACAGAGAAAAATTACAAAACCATAATGATAATGACTTGAACAACATAAAGTAGTTCATAACTACTAGCATCTTCACAGGTGGCACCTTTGTCTGGAGATATTTTAGATAAGTTACCTTGATTTGTAGCATGAATGATGACCACCAATATAGGCTAACTTACATCATCCTCTGTTTGAAACATGCTCTCCCTCAAAATTTGGATCAGGTGCCATGTGTACTTTATTCCTCTTCCTCCTCCAACATTAGGACAGAGGGCTTCTTCTTTTTCATCTTTGTCATTTTTCCCCAAGCTACCACATCATCATCAAATGGCCAATTATAGGCCTGTAATTCCTATAGTGATTTGATCTGTTGGTCCCACATGGAATCAATTATACCTTTAGCCTCTGCCACAATATGTATGCAATCACTTTCAACTTTAAATAAACTATCAATTATATTATTGCATCCATTCAAATCTAAGGCACTATCACTGTTAAGGAAAGCATCTTGTTTAATTACCAACTAATCCATTGATGTCTTCCATTCTTCTAAATTGACTACCTTTCTATTATCATCATACACTGAAGGAAATTATTTGTTGTAATCCTTATCAAACATAGCCAGCTTGGCTTTTATCTGGTTAGACTTACCTTTAAAAAACTTTGAGATAGCACTCACCAAACTGATCTTTTCATACAATTCTGTCACTATTTTAGGAATATCAGGTCTATATTTTTGCAAACCATCAAGTTTCTCAAACAATAAGCTCCTCGCTGACCATACACTGTATAGTGGCTCCAAAGTGATTAGTGACTCATTCACTTTATTTTTTGCCTTGTGTAATAGATTAACTGATTGATAGACTAACTCCATCTTCTCCTTTATTCTTCTTTTCCTATACTGCACAATCTTTTCTATAGTATCCAAAGATGCATTGAATATTATTGTCTCTAAGTCATCAGCAGGCTTATTAGGAACTTCTATATCTATCTGAGGAGGATCCTCAATTTGCAAAGGAGGGGGAAGAAGAGCCTTTGAGGCTTCTTCAAGCCTAACCTTCAATTCTACCAACTCATCTTCCAACTGCTTGATCTTCATCATCTTGAGATCTCTATCTTTGGCCACTATGTTTGAACTCTCAAATAATTTTGAATACCTTTCAGAAAATTGAGCTATCCTTGCTTCATTTAGGTTAGCAAGATGGGTCACTACCTTGGAGACCTCAAGATCAATTGTGTTTTGTGCAGTCCATATGATTTTATTTCCTTCCATCTGATCCTCTATACTCACTAGAGATGGCTTTTGAGTCTTTGGGGCTATATACCACATTGCAATAGCTGGGATTTAGGGTCATAACCACTTCCTCTGATCATATCACCAATATGAACTACATAAGATAAACTGCCTTGTGGTTGCTTTCTTATCTGATCAATGATAAATGAAGAGGTCAAATCCCATCCTAGAGTTAGAAGCATTCCACTTGATCTAACCATTTCTCTGTTACAAGTAGTGGTTGCCATTGCACCAAAAGATCGACCTGTTCATGCATGATACAACCACTAGACTTATAGAAGATAGAGGAGGTGATTAAGCCATGTCACAAATCCCGAGGGGAGTGCTGACCATTTTTCCAACAATCTCCCCCTTAGCGATACCCAAGGGGATTTGAACCTATGACCAAGCTCTGATACCACTTGTTACAAGTAGTGGTTGTCGTTGCACCAAAAGATCAACCTGTTAATGCCCAATACAACCACTAGACTTATAGAAGACATAAGAGGTGGTTAAGCCATGTCATGAATCCTGAGGGGAGTGCTAACCATTTTTCAAACATTCTCTAGCTTCTTCTACAATTATAACCTCAATTCTAGGATCATAAGAAGCTAATGACCTCAAAGTTTCTTCACTTGGCTCCATTCCTTCGGCTATAGCCTTAGATACTTCTTGTTGCTTTCTCCAGATAAGAAAGCTCTTGAATTCATCACTGTTGATGAATTGGTCATCACTTAAAAACTCATCTTGATACACCTCTCTGACATCCTATCCTAACTATAGGGATTGTTCTTCACCTCCTTCATTAGTGTTCACCATCTTGCTAGCTCTTATTATTTTTCTCAATTGGTGATGGTATGCCCTATCACATGGTACAAGAGCAGATGCTCTATCAATCACTCTTTTCTATTTTTTATGCTTGGAAGGCTCTCCCACTTCAAGCCTTTGTTTCTTCAATGGTGGCTCTAGAAGGCTTTCTGCCTCTAGTTGGTCTTCAATAGAATTAGTAACTAGGGAATTCCCATCTTGTGGTGAGCTGTTTCCCTCTTGAGATTCATCAGAGAATTCCTCATAATAAGAGTATGAGTAATTCTTCTTCTTATTTTTTTGGTTCTACTCAAGTAGTTCTTCCAATTGATTTGACAGAGTGTCATGCATCTCTATCATCTTTTCAATGCTTTTTAAGAAGGGAAGGTCAGGGAAGAAACCCTCAAAAGGAGTTTGGGCCCCTTTCAATTGGGCTTGTAAATCCATCAGGTCAAAGTACCTATTCCATCTCTTAGTAACTTCATCCTTCTCCATAACATTTTTTATCACATCCTCCTCATCTAGGCCCTCATGATCCCTATTGAAACCAATGCCAAGAATTAGTGTCATTCTTACAGTCTTAATGAAATCATCAGGGTCCACATGTCTGCAAACACCAGATACCATCTTGAAATGATTTAGCTAGGTGCTAATTTGTGGGAAAGTCCTCTTACCAATTCTAAACTATCTAGGTGTGAAAGTACCTTTCCTATGAGGGGCCAAGAATTCCCTGTCTATCCACATCAACTTCCAAATGAATTCCAAAGAGGCAACTCTTGGTGGCACAAATTTTGGTAACAAATGTGGGGGTTGGGGGCAATCGTAAACTCTTAAAATTGTAGAATTTTCCCCATAGTAGAAATCACCCCAATTATGGTTTCCATCCCATTTATCCTCTAATTGCATGGGTCTTAGGAGTTTAAGAACCCTCATTGGTAACCTTGAAAGATTGATGCCTAGCAATCTCAGGATGGGATAAACAATGAAATTCTAGAAAACACAAAATTCACTCATTTGAAGTATAATTCCACACCCTCAACCATAGTTTCATTGGATTATGCTAGTCTTGGAAGATGAATCTTTGTTTCAGCATATTCAAATTAGAACTATTGATGTTGAAAAATAGAATCAAAAGCATCAACATAGAGTAATGCAAGAACTTGATGGGTCTCTTTCTTTCTTTGATAGACATCAACCCCTCATGCATCCTATTGATTACAAACTAGATGTAATCATAGTCAATGTTCACTATAGGGTTCTGGATATCTAAGATCATCATCAAAAGATCAGCGGGCAAAAATTCTTCATCCCCATCTATCACCAAAACTCTACACAACCCATAACATGTCTACTTCATATAGAAATTGAGGGATTTGGACTAGTAAGGGGCATTCATGCTAGTGGGGAGGGGGGCTATATATCTACCTTGCTTTGGGATATGCCTAACCATCTGGTCTTTTACTGACCCTAAATGACTTGTATACCTCTTTCTTTTCTCAAATCAATTTCAGTAGAGGAAGATGTATAAAAACCAAAAGCTTTTATGAAAGAACCCCTGTTAAGATTAACCAAGGGTGACTGGTCCCCCTTCCTAATTGTTTTGGAGATGGGATCCTATAACCTAGCCAACCCAAAAATTAAGTCCATATCTAGAAACACATTGGGGACAACCAATTTTCCTAAGCCCAAAGCCAAACCTTTACAAATAGGTACTTGCTTACTCCTATTTCCATAAAAATAATTGAAAAGAGTGTAACCTAAGCAAGATGGTGTGATAGGATCTCTGCAATGATGTAGAACATCTTCAAAGACATTGTCAGGAGCTCTCTTGTTCTGACTAGAATGAGGTAGAAATTTTATAAACTCATCTGATTAATTTGGCTTATTTCTGTCTTCACCACCTTTGGCTTTGGCCTCACCACTGGAAGAAGTCACAATTGGCTCTGGTTGACTTATTTCTTCTGCACAATTTCTTTTAGCTCTACAAACTTAATTTTCTTGGCACTCTTTGATTTTTCAAGAAAACACAATTCTCTTCAAGTGATCTTGAACACAGAAAAAAATGAGTTTAGCTTATTTACCGATGTAAATTGAAAGCATACAATTGCCAAAATCATTGTAAATCTAGCTTTAATCACTTCTGCATTCAATTTCACATATCACCTATTTCCAAATCAGTGCTAGCCAATGTCAGGATGTTGACAAATAGATTAAAAAACTCAAAAACAAGGCAGAAAAGCAATGATTACAATTTTATGCTTTAAAACCCTATTTACGTATTAAACCCTCCTTTAAAACTGATTGGATGGCCATGTCCTTTTTCTAGCTCGACAGTGTACTTTATCCATGTAGCAACGGTCTCTAACCTTTATTTTATTACTTTCTTTAACTAAGTCCATTTTAGAGATCTAGCGACTAAAGGTTCTCGTGATCACAAGATGAAAAGATAACCCTAGCTTATATTTAGAGAATTAGTGATCAAAGACCTCGCTTATTCTCAAAACCAATCTCTTAATTCAACCTCCATTCAGCAAACCAGTTGATAAAGAAAACATTACCCAAGCATCTGACCATAGTCACCATCTAGAGAATTAGTGACAACGGCTATCTCTAATTCACTGAACCATCAAGATAGTCACCTTTTGATTATGAGACTTGGAGAACAAAGTGTTCGCTGAATCTCCCAATGTTTTAAACACTAACCGTTTCATTACAAGATCAAGTGACTAAAGGTTAAAACTTACTTGACTGTTTGATTTGCCCATTCGCTGAATGTCTTTTATCATAACCAACCTTTTAAGAGAATGTGCGACTACTTCATTCACCAAGTCGCTAAAAGATTTAGAACTTTACTAACTTATTTTGAGAATAGGCGAACAAAAGAGAAACCCATCTTTATCAATTTTGCTAAGCCAGAACATTAGAGCCGCCAAAATTAGAGGATCACAAATTTAAAGCACGATCGCTAAGTCGCTGAATCATTTCATGTAGGACCAAAACATCTGGAGAGTATAACATTTCTGTCAATCTTGCAGACAATCAATGACCCTTGCTAGATCACTGAATAACTTAGAACTTGACTGCCTAATTATGAGAATAGGAGAAAACCGCCACACCAGGTCGCTGAAAGGTAAGAGGAAACCACCAAGAAATAAGTGAATACGAGATCACTTATTCACCAATTTTATTAATGATTTTAATAACCATGGCAAGACTTAGAGAACTAGTGACTTAACATGAAACATGACAAGGGGTCAACACACTCGCAAGTTCCCTGAATGAAAAATATACATGAAACAGTATTAAGCGATTCAGTCAATAGCTAGAAGGAAATAATCATGTGCATAGTCAAGACACTTAAGTGGCTAAAAAGGTAATGACAAAACATAAGAATTAGGGCCAACTCAAAGGTTTCACAAAAAATTTAAACCTACCAAAGGCTAAAACACCTAAGGTGAAGGTTTACAAGCATAATCATGGCTGATTTGGTGAGTTTTAGAACCCTAGACCAGACAAAGACACTTGGAGGGAGACTAAACAAAAATTTTGAACAAAGACCTCAGAAACCTAATAATATACCCAACACCTCCTATTTGGGATGAACCTTTGGATTTGGATGTTGATTAATTTCTTCCTCATGAAACCATTGTGGATAATTCTACTTTTTGGGATGAACCCTTAGATAAATACATTGATTTATCCCCTCCTTGTGAAGAATTTTTTATACAAGCCGATGACATATTCTCTAAAACACACTTCCCTTATGTGAAAGGAGATGACATTATAAATCCTTCCCCTCCATTTGGGATTCCTCCTAGTGATGAGGCATTAGCGGAGAAAGATACGAATTCCCTTAATGCTATTCCTCTTAGTGGTGATCTTATGGGAAATCAAGATCCTACCTTACAGCCTTCCTACCATAATATTAGTTATATCTATTCAAATCCTTTTCCAACTATGGTTCCAAGTGTTCCTCTGGTTGTTTCATCCATTCATATCACTTCCTAGATTTTTACCAGTGTTCCTAATCTTCCTAAACCTAATCCTATCTTTCCTAATCCGATTCCTAATTCTCCATTTGCTATTCCTAGTTTTTCCCACACTTATGTTGAGGTTCAAACTATGGTTCATGATATAGATGTGCAATTATTCTTCAAAGTACCTTCTCCTTATTATCCGATCCATAAAGATAAGAGAATAGAAACTTCCCCTTTGAGATTTCTTCATAATTTTACCCCTCACTCTGATATAACATAGATATTTTCTTGTCTAGACTGGGGGGTAAGAGGTATATTTCTTCCTGTCTTTTAGAATACATTATGTTCCTGCTTTGAGCTTAATTGGTTATTCTTTCATTTATCTCGATGGTTTTTATTATGATATCTTTTCTAGGAAATGTGTTTTGAAAAGATATCCCTTTCCTTTCATCCCTAGGGGGTAAGGTTCTTTCTTCTCTCTCTTTGTCTAGGGAACTGCTTTCCTTAGCTTAGTGGTATTTGTTTATTTTTTAATATTATTTCATCATATTGACAAATGTTTTGATTATGGATAATCTTTGAGAGGTTTTTGTCCTAGGTCATCACCTCTTCTCTACATTGCAAATTATCTTCTTTATAAACTTTTACCCTTTCTTTGGTGTTAGAGTTGTTTCCCTCATTCCAAAGATTCCTCTTCCTCTTTTTTGGAGGGTGATTGATGATTGAATCTTTGTTCCCATCTTTGAAAGATGATATTTTATCTAAAGCACTCCTCTTTTCTGGGGGTCTAATTGATAAGATCTCTTTCATTTGAGGATCCTTTTCCATGAGTGACATATCCTTTTCACAATTATCTATACTCTTGGATGTAGGGGTCAACATCCCTCACTAAGAATATGGTATACATTGTTGCTAAATAGGATATCTCCTTAAATTGTGAAGTAGGTATCCTCTTCCATCTTTGTTCCTACACTTGGGGGGCAAGGATGCCATTTCCTTCTTTTCTATCTTTCTGGGATTCACCTCTTTCCTTGGTTAAGCAGTATCAATCTATTATGTGATATCCAATCATACATGAAAATTTTGGTTTGCATTGAGGATCTATGTCCTTTATAACAACCTCTTTCATTGTTTGACATTGGGTTTCCATGGTTCATATATCTCTCACCTTAGAAACTGAATAGTGTTCTATCCCTCACAAGGGTTACTTTTTTAACTTCTTGCATGATATATCTTTGTATTAGTCTCATTCATGGCCTCATAGGAGCTATAACCTTCTTGGCTTGGACTGGGTGTTGTTTGTGGATATTGTCTTGATGTTGAAGAAGGCTTTATCCTTGTTCTTTCTTTTCCTTAACATGTCAAAATAGTATGTTTTTTCCATATTAAGGAGGGGGGCATATATAAGGTCTCCCTTGTACTATAGTTTATTATTTTATTTATATGCTAAATCTCAGATGGTAATGCACATAAGTTGCTAAATCCTGAGGAGACACACATTTTCAATTTCCAACATGCTAAATCTTGGAAGGTAATGCACATAAGTTGTTAAATCCTAAAAAGACATGCATTTATATGCTAAATCCTAAGGAGACATGCATTTCCAATATGCTAAATCTTGGAAGGTAACACACATAAGTTGCTAAATCCTGAATGGACATGCATTTTCAATTTCAAAGTATGCTAAATCTTCTGGAGGTAATGCACATAAGTTGCTAAATCCTGAGGAGACATGCATTTCATATTCATAGTGATACAAGAAGGTGGATCTATGAGTATTCTAGAAACTATCAGAAGATGCATTACAATTGCAAGAACAGTTTATGGGTGAACCTATTAGGCTCTCCCTCTAGAGTGATTCATGGTAAGGTGGGCATCTTACTAGGTGAGGTAATCACTCTTTTCCCTCTCTCTCTCTCTCTTTTCTTTCATGCTAGTAGGACAAGATCATGAAGCTATGTTATTTATAGTGTCACTCTTATCTTTATTATGTAATCATTTATGCTTTTATGATAGCTTTCCAAATATGATATTAGTATGAGAAATATTTCTTAGCAAGGTTTCTTATGCTAATTGATTTGGGTTGTTTGTACTAACCCTTGTTCTTTTGGCACCCTCGTGCATGTATGTTGAGTTAGAATCCTTAGTCTAGAGTCTTGTGTCCTTCGCTAAGTGTTATTTTATCTTGTTGTGAATCCACTTGGATCACTTCTTTCTTCTCCTTTACCAAGAGTTTGCATCGAATCCATACTCTTGCTAAAGTGGGATAGGATCATGAAGCTATGTTATTTATAGTGTCACTCTTATCTTTCTTATGTAATCATTTATGCTTTTATGATAGCTTTCCAAATATGATATTAGTATGAGAAATATTTCTTAGCAAGGTTTCTTATGCTAATTGATTTGGGTTGTTTGTACTAACCCTTTTTCTTTTGGCACCCTCATGCATGTATGTTGAGTTAGAATCCTTAGTCTGGAGGCTTGTGTCCCTAGCTAAGTGTTATTTTATCTTGTTGTAAACCCACTTGGATCTCTTATTTCTTCTCCTTTACCAAGAGTTTTCATTGAATCCATACTCTTTCTAAAGTGGGGGCTTAATGTATCATCTTAAAATGGAAGCACTTCCATGTTAAGAGAGTTTAGCCCTCCGAGTGAGTGGTCTAGGGTCATGTCAAGTGCCTTGATTAGATGTTTGCTCGAATTTGGCTTTCTCCCCCTGTTCTTCTTCTCTCTCCACCTAATTTCACTTTATTTCTACATTTCCTCACATTATGGACTAAGTGCTAGGAATGGGAACACTGAGAGGGGGGTGAATCAGTGTTCACTGTATTTTAACTTTTCACTTTAATCTTTATGTTGAACTTAAATGCTTAAGTACTGAATTAAACATTCACATAAACATGAAACATGAAATCAACACATGACACCAATATGGTTATGGGGAAACCCAAATAGGTAAAAAACCCGGTGGGGATTGACACCCACTAATATTTTTCACTAGTGTTTTGTGATCCTTGTTAGAATATCCTTTACCCTACTAGGAGTAGCTTTAAAAGCTTTAAGTACAATAGAGCTTGTTAAGGGTTGGACCCTATTATGAGTCTTTTACAATGATCCCTGTTAGGAGATTGGACTCACTATCCTAGAGCTCACCACTCAAATGGTGAAGGCTACAACCTTCTGATTTTAGATACACACTATATTTGCAGGTGAATTGTCACTATGACACTGCTTGTCTAATCAGTTCCTTTGATGCACTGATGCTTTGACCTCTTGAAAATCTCTAATACATCTTATGCTCTCTTCACATACTTCTTATCTGCTTATCATAACTCTATATCAACTTCCATACCAAATACAATGGGTGCATCTCATATTTATACGCTCATACAAACAAAACAATTAGGTCAGCTCTATAAATAATTACAAATAATGCTTTGAAATGAATTGGCTTAAGCATGCTTACAATTATACATATAAACATGTTGGCAACCTAAATACAATGGGTGCATGCCCTTTACAACATTATATTATAATCGCAAACCAAAATGCTAACTATTGGCTCCATGCTCTGTTCTCTGCTGGCACACACTGGCTGTGCAACTTCAACTAATTGTAACTTTCACATCTTTGCATATCTACTTATGCACTCATAGACTAAGCATACGTATATTCTAAAAAACTTAACTTCCAGGGCGCATACCATAATTCATCTATACACACGTGTGTTGATGCTCTAAACTACAAGAACTCTGTACACTATCTAGTCTTCAACACTTAGTTGATTTCTCATCTTCTCATTAGGTACCCTGACTCCAAATTGCTATATGAATTTGTTGCCATAATGACAACAGTATATCTAATCATATATCTCAATATAGACAACTTACCAACACTAAGGTCCTAAGGTTTTCGACCTCAAGGTCAAAGTCGACCTTGACGGTCAAAGTTGACCTTGACTTTGACCTAGGTCAGGGTTGACCTTGACTCTAACCTAGGGTAGATTCTACCTTGTCTTTGACACAGGGATCAAATTTTCAGGTTTCATGATTTTTGGGTGTCGGGTTTCGGAGATATTTGTTTTCTCGCTTCCGAGTTGGCCATTTCGGATTTTGGAATGGTAAATCCTTAAATTGCATTTAATATGGGCCCATTTCTAGGGGTTAAGGTTAATTTGGATTTAATTATCCAATGTCGACCTTCTCTAGAGGTTTGTGCCCTAGATCACTATAAAAGGAGGCCTTCCTCTCTCATTTTATCATCCATTATTCACCAAGCAATTTCATGATCAAGAGCAAGATCTCTCCATCAAGTTTTTCAATCAAGTTTTCATAGCTCAAGCTCTCAAGAAAGATCAAGAAATAATTTCAAGGAAGCATTCAATTCCTCTTCTCCATTTAAGTTCTCCATTGAAGATCAAGGATTCAAGCATTCAATCCTTTGAAGGGATTTTGTCCAAGCATTCAAGATTCATCATTCAAAACCCTAGATCTATCCATCATGTTGGTGTGATCTTCCTTCAAGATCCTTTGTTCATCTTCGAGATCCATTCATTCTTCCCTCAAGGTGGATTCCAAGCATACAATCATGGAGGTTTAGATTTACATTTGTTAGTGTTGATTCCAAGCTTTCATATTAACATACTTGATTACATTTCAAATACAATTGCATATCTATTGAATGTCATACCTTCATTGTTAAATCTACTTCTACTACTTGCTAGCATTCCCCATTTAAATTTCAATATTAAAGTTGACTCGAAACCAGGGTTTGACCAAGGCAAACCCCTCAAACAAACAAACAAAACCATTTTTCTTGTAGGTACAGGTGCACAACTGCAAATTTGAGCTTGGATTTGGATACCCTTTTTGACAAACTTGTGAGATCTGCGAACAAAGTCAAAGTCGACCTTCAGAATAAAAATGTAGCCTTTGACCTTTTATTGGGGTCAAAGACTACCTGCTGTCCGAAAGATAAAAATTTTCTGGGTTTTCTTCATCTCGGCATTTCTAGTTTGAAATAGGTTGCAGAATTGCCCAAAATTGCACACAGACATCAGAAATTGGCATTTTCCAGATCTTCCCTATTTTGAGGTTAGTATTTCCTTTTCAATTATTTTAAATTTCAAGCATAACTCCTTTATAGGAAAATATAAGGTTCTCTTCCTCTTTCATATTATCCATAGATTGATTCAATTGTGCATTAACCTTTTGGTTGATTAGTTTGGATCTCGCCTTTGAGAATTTGAATTTAGAATTACATCTCATATTTCCCCAATACATTTTAGGGTGAACCCTATTTCATCCTATTCATTTTAGGGTGAACCCTATTTCATCATATTCATTAAGTAGTATAATTGAACCATCATAGAAAATAACAAGATAATATGTAATTAATGAACCATAAGTAATTTCTAAACCTAATAGCATCCATTTAACACACTCACTTTAACAAACATCAAAGCATTTATATAACTACTTAAAAGGAGGTCTTAAGGGGATTTTTAACTAATAAGTGAATGTAATTTTAATATCATAAAAAATAACAAGTTAATATGTAACTAATGGATTATAAGTAAAATAAGTAATCTATAACTAACATGTCATAAGTAACCTAACTAATGTCATTAGTAACCTAAATAATGTCTTAAGAGGAGATCTTAAGAGGATCTTTAACTATTAAGCAATATAATTAAACCGTCATAGAAAATAACAAGATATTATGTAATCACTAGTAGAATTTGGGCAAATAAAAGACTAGGTGACTAAAATTGGTCATGTTCTACCATTATTTTAGTCACATGACTAAAAATGATCATGTTCTACAAATATAAATGACTAAATAATTAGTTACCCTAATAAAAATAACTAAATGAATGATTAATACTCCTTTACACATTAACATTTGATAATATCATATACTTATATTCTTAGAAGTTACATTTCACTAATAATGTGTGTTCACTAAAAAACTTATTGTGTGAACATTATTTTGACCACTATTTGCCAATATCTCTAAATATTAGCTATATTTAAAATTCATCTAAGCATTTTGCAATTAAAATTTATAGTAGATGTTGGCAAATAAATGACTACGTGACTAAAAATGATCAAATTCTACTAATTTTTTTGTAATTCACAAGTATAAATGACCAAATAAATGACTAATATGGTCATAAGGTAAAATAACAACTAAATAATTGGTTAGAAAAATAAAAATGACTAAATAAATGACTAAATAAACGACTAAATAAATGATTAATTAAATGACTAAATAAATGACTATTACTCCTTTATTCTTTTTCTTTTTGAATTTGATCATAATCTAGAGAGGTTAAGCCTCCCTCATGGGACCCTATACCTAAGTGACCCATTTGGTCGCCCAAGTTGCTTGGTGCACCAAAAATACCTATTGCATGGAAGGCATTTCCTCTCAGTGCAGTCTTAAGGCCTTCACATATTTTATAGAAAAAATTGAGAATCACATTCTCTAACTTTAATTCTATTACTTTTTATGTTAATGAATTATTAATGGTTTTAACTATAATGTAAAGAAAGTTTGACTTTTTTATTGTGTTAGCATATCAAATTTATCAAAGATAAATTATTGTCAATTTCACTAATAAAATATGATTTAAATAATCCAATTGCATTTTGAGGGATATCTTGTAGACACTTCCATTTCAAAAGGTCAAGTAGTTATTTCTAGAAGCAATTAGATTAAACGTACATGGATTGTAGAAATGTAATGTTTGTAAAAGTAATTATTTGTAGAAGCAGTACCTTAAAAATGTAAGGTCGAGTAGTTATTTCACTCATACAATTTGGAAAATATGTGACTATGTGACTAAAAATGATCACATTGTACTATTTTTTTGTAATTTACAAGTATAAATGACTAATTTGGTCATTAAGCAAAATCACAAGGCCAAACAAGTAAAAATGACTAAATAAGTGACTAAATAATTAGTCACCCAAATAAAAATGATTAAATAAATGACTAAATAATTAGTCACCTAAACATAAAAGACTAAATGAATGATTATTACTCCTTTATAATAACATTTGATAATGCTTGTTCTCCAATAGTCTTATTGCATGAGAAATCGATCTACACATGTCTCATGTTAGCAATATCGATTTCAAGTGATTTAAAAATTGATTGATAAACAACATTTAGAGATAAAGTCACAAGGAATAGTTACCATCAAACTAATTTCTAGTCATGGTGTACTGTTTTGAATTGGTTTCTCATGCTCTAAAAAAACTCCACATTGACCTTTGTATCTATCAATTTTCATTTTAGTTTAATATATATTACATGATTTATAATAACATTATATAACAACTATTAAATAAAAATAAAAATTTATACAAAAGATACAAAATAATAATATATTTTTATATTAATATTTGTTAAGGAAAATAAACATGTCACTTAACAAACTTTAAAATTGAAAGAAAATGTTAAAAGAGGGGAAAAAATACTGTGGAGCGATTAAATAGTGTTGGCAATGTAGAATTGCTTATTTTCAAGCCTATTGGTAATTTGAGACGTGGGTTCCAAATCCCTAATACTTGGTAATCTCTCCAGTACTAGAAGTGTCAAATCCAAAGAAAGATCCACACACTTATCTTGAGGTTGGGTAGCTAAGGACCAACAACTAAGGTAGGCAAGAATTTTTCACATCTGATTTTTCAAGACTAGGGGGGTGTCTGAGATACTAAATTTTTAATAAATAGATTGAACTCTTCATTTATGCAAACTCTTCTCAAAACATAATGTATTGTAATAGCGATGTCACAATATACTTATGTGTTATTATTAATATATAATAATTTAAGCATCTAATTAACACATATCCTACCATACAAGCATCTGAGAATGCATTTTGATAGCCCCATTTATGATTTAATGCAACTCATATGATGATACCAAAAAATAATAAACTACTATAATTGAAAGGTGTTAAATTTGATGGATTCATGTGCCTAGGACTGTTAGGGAGAAAGAAAGGAGTAGATCAATGTTTATATCCACTTGGGAAACAAAGTCTCTAGATTTACATGAAGTTATTGTAATCAATTTATCACAAAAGACCAATGCTCCAAACATAAATACAATCTAGGCTCTACACATATATTTTAAAAAGTAATTGATAATTGAAAAATATTAAGTGAATCTACTTAACAATATTGAAACATTCAAATGCTTTATTATGTTGACAAGATACCATACATTATTCACTAATATAAAAAGGTGTATTTAAAGATATATTTTTAGACAAAATTAAAATTTCATCTTAAATATTTAAGTTATTTTAATTATTATAAATGAAATGGAAACTATTATTATTATCTTAAATTAAAACTTATGACAAATGATCATTCATTTTTATTTAGGTGGTTAGAATCTTTTAACAGGGATTCAAAATCTCCTAGCAAAGATTCATATGTACTGAATGTATTTCATAAGACTCCTAATAGAGTCCATCCTTTCACAAGGAATATTCATATTAGTGCATCTTTTGTGGGCATCATTCCCACTGTGGTTTACTCTTTGATCAAGAGGCTCCCTAGTCAACATATCTTGTGTTATTGTGTCATTGTGTATGCATATCTTTCTATGGTTGGTGATTATATTGCTTATATGGTTAAATGTTGTTGAAGTTGATAAAATTTATAATTATCAGATAATTGATTCACCCCCCCCCCACCCTCTCAGTTATCTTGGTGGTCTTTACTTTCTAACAATTGGTATCAGAGCTTGGTCACAGGTTCGAATCCCCTCGGGTAACGCTAAGGGGGAGATTGTTGGAAAAATGGTTAGTGCTCCCCTCAGGATTCACAACATGGCTTAACCACCTCTTGTGTCTTCTATAAGTCTAGTGGTTGTATCGGGCATTAATAGGTCTATCTTTTGGTGCAACAACAACTACTACTTGTAATAGTAACAAGAGGCAGAGGAAGGTGAGAGATAGAGATAGATGGAAATTTTTAGAGAAAAATCAGAGGATTTGAGAATAACTTTCAGGGATTGCATTTAGATCCCTCATTTGGGTCCATCTAGTTAGCTCATAGGTCATAGGAAACCATTGAGTGGCTTTGTATTCTCATAGCAACTTCCTGAAAAAGGGATTTGATGTGTTTGCCCTCTTAGAATTTATGCAAGGCCGTGAGTAAATAATGTTGAATCTATATGCTTGTAGGCACCCCATTTCTCCCAAGAGTTGCAGAAGAGGGTTGCAAAGAGATTGAGGATTGTGAAAGGGGATTTTTTTTAAAGGAGATTGACTTGGTAGTAAATCATGTGTGTGGAATATTGAAGGATGGGTGTTGGGTGCATATTGTGCAGAAGGTGAAGTTGTATGTCATCAAAGCTCATAGGGTAACTCTTGATGAATTTGTCAGTGATCTTGTTCAAGTGAGTGTTTTAAGGTATACATGATGTTGTTTTAGTTTTTTATCTAATGTATTTGGGAATATAATATTAGATATTTCATGTCCTATAAAATTGAAACTATATGAATTTTAGTTTAATGGATACGTTGAGCGTCGTTATTACACCTGACAATGGTGGGAATTTGATGCAAATTGGGAGTTATTCCTAAAATCTATGTTATTTTTATTTTTAGAAGGACATGGTATATCCCTAACGCATGTGTCTATATAGAAATAAAAAAGTTTTCCTACTCTAAACACTTCCTTCAAAATAAACATATACAAATAGGGTAATCTATCTTGCCATATCCTGAATTACCCAAATAAATTTGTGCACAATACGAGTCAGCTTAAAATTCTATCCCAATTGAGCATTATTATGTATGTGTTGTGCATTGTCTAGACAAATATGGATAATTAATGAAGTAAGAAGTCAATCATTACTTGTAGTAGAAGAGCCAATACTTTTCTCAACCTGCTTTATTGTTAATTTTAAAATCTCTACAAATTAGGGTCAAAGGAGCGCCAATAGATATGGACAAATTCAAGGCACTTCCTTTCTAACATTGAGTAGATAGAAATAGAAGCCTCTACACACATTGTCATAGAACATAAAATTTCTTCTATCTCTAAGAATTATAGATGTTGCTTAACTAGCTTGGGAAAATTTCAGTACACAAACTCTAGGGTATGTTATGGCGCATCTTCAAAAATTGCTACAAAATTTTGTACTACCTGTGGAATGGTTGAAAAAACCAGTCGTCCAAGGGTTGTAGCAGAAGATCCAAAGAAAAATGAATTAGAAGGGAGAAAATTTTGTTCATTGAAAGTTGTTTATCGGACTTATGTAATGCACACGTATTAATTATAACTAAGCATAGTATAAGGTATGTAAATTTTTGATATTAGCTACAGTCTAATTAAAGGTTATTTATTGAACTAAAGTTTTAAATATGATTTTTATTTCTGAGTTGATTATAATATGATCCATCAAACCCAAGTTTGTGTATATGCATTTTTGTCTTCAACCTGAAGAATATAATTTCAAATTTAATCTTTATAAGTTGTCATATTTTGTCTTTCTTCTGAATAGATTTAATCAAAATGTCCTCAACACCTTCATTTCTATGACTTAAAACTCCAAACTAAGGTCTCACCAAAATATTCTTCTTGAAGCAAAAATATTGATCAATGGCTCATCATTTGATATTTCAAAGGCTAGTGCATGATTTGATGCTTCTTCCTTCAACTTGGGCTTTTTACAACTAATAAGTGATATTTTTTCTATCTTGAATTAACTAGTATCATTTACATTAATCTTAGTCACATTTTCTCACTTCTAAACTAAGAACTAAATTAAAACACAACAAATTCATGGTACACTCTAAATTTGAGCTCACACATTTACTAGGTGGTAGAGTCTTTGTATTCTAGAATCTTATATACTGGAAGTCCCAAGTTAAATTCTAAACCAAAACCTTTGATAATGCAATTTATTTAAAATTGTGGACACATAATACATGCTTAAATTATCACCTACTGTATGGTTCCACATCTAGATAGAGGCTCCATGATGTCTTGAGTATCCTTAACTAAGAAAAATATTCATCTCCCAACCTTCAACCATATGTAATCTCTTTACTAAAAATAAATCAATACTTATAGATGATCAAAACATAAATTTAATATGCAAAGACTCATGATTTTTGGGTGCATAATTAAACTTTGGAAATTTCCTCCAAAAAAGGGATCTCATGAGCATAGAGTGAGTAAGGTTAAGCAGACTCCTCCAACTCCTAAGGTAAAAAAATTCAATTTTGGTGAGGCTGCAAAATTTAAAGTAGATTTAGCTAGACAATTTTCTTGAGATTCTAAATGGAAGTTCATTTTTATTTTATGATTGGCTTTGGAAAATACTTATGGGGCCACTGGTGCACGTTTTCTTTAAATAAAGTGAATAAATAGTAAACAAAAAATGTGTTACAAAAACACCCACAACAGAGCCTCATTCAACACATAGAGAATAAAACATACATATTATAAAGAAAATAAAAAGTAGCAATATGATATTCAATAAAAATAAGCATTCAAATAATACGTAATAGCTACCTGATAAAATACGAGGAAAACTTGATACATGATAAATAACCAAAATAATAGTTAAATAAAAAGTTCAGATTGCAGATCTTTTTCTCTAACTCAGTTCAGTGATCTCGAGATCCTTTGCATGATTCTAAATCAGGTCCCTTCTGGAGAAATGAACTAAAGTAAAAGTTAAAGATGAAAATTTCTTAGGATGTGAGGGGGATAACCATCAACATGTTAAGCTTTTAGTGGTACATTCTTTTATTTATTGGATATGGATAGAACCCATGATCTTGGATTATCTTAGCATATGACCTCTTCATGTGATCTCTATAGAGTACATCTTCAATGATGTTGATGCGGTGTTGTTTGAACCAGATGCATGGCACAAAGAGTTGATTGGTGGAATCCATAAGGAATATGTGGTAGTTAACATGAAAACATTCAACCTATCATCCTTAACCTTATTACCAAGACACCCAACAAAGGCTTCATAATTGGTGAGAGCACTAATAAGGGTGACAACATTAAATCTTCAATGGGGTTTATGTTGGGTTGAAGACTTATTTGAGGCACACTGTGGTGTAAATATGGTTCTAAAAATGGGAAGAGATTCGAAGAATCTAATAGATCCCCAATTCTTCATTTACATTTACTAGTTATTGGCATCTTTGTACAATTTTCATCTTTTTGTTTAATCTATTGATAAAGTATCATTTTAGAGCCATTAATCTTGCATCCCTCTATAAAATTCAAGTAGTGGTTGGAGAAATCTCGTTTAAAGTGTCTTATAGAAATATTCTCTTATCTTGCACTTCATGCAATCTTGCTAATAATAAATCTGGTTGTATTATTTATTTTAGTCCTTGATGGCTTAAGTAAATTAAGTATCATGTATCTCTTGTACAATGAACTATATTTAATTTCATGAATTAGTACTAATTTAAGATGTTACACAAATCGGTCTAAGCCAAGTTTTTTCTCATTTTTGAAAGTGTTAAATTTAGTTTAGAATTTCTCCAAAAACAAATTAAAGTTTGTAGTCATTGAGTACCTCAAATACAAGACCCATATAAGATTATGACACTCGTTGAAAAGCTTATTGTCCAAGAGCAATTCCAATTATGATCTAGCTACAATTAGAAAAAAAATGTCACCTCAAGATGATACTTTGGTTGAACTCGATAAGAAAATTGCAAAGCTGAAAGTAATAGAGAATGAGTCAAAGGGAAAGGTAGAGACTTAAGTGGTGGACACACATTTAGTATTCCTAGACTTCATGAATTAATCTTATAAATCCTATTGGGATAACATCACTTGGATGCTAGTGGATTGAGATATTCTATAAACTTTGTTGTTGTGTGTCATATGAAAGTGTAGGAAATTGTAACTAAGTTAAAATCATGACAACTTTAGCCCCCACAGTTGTAGAATGGAAGCAGTCAAGACAAGATTTCTACCTTGGCAACTAACACATTGATGAATGTAGGTAACACTAATAAAAGGAAGGAAATGGCCTATGTAGAGGTTGTTGGTTCCGACTTTTTCCCACACAATGTCAGGTTTACAATATGATGACAAACTAGTTAGTCTTCGCTCCAAAGTCTGACAAGGAAAAAGTGCCAATTGATGAGGACCAAGGGCATCCTCCTTCTGCTTCGCCCTCAACATCACTCAAGCGGGTATTGTCTCATCTGCACACTCATGACTCTTCTCGCTGAACAAAAGGCTTGCAAATGTATTATTGTGGAATAGCTTTTAGACCCCTCTAGGTATCTTGTACCCCAATGAACCACAACCACATGTAATAACCTGCTTGCATGGAATGAGTCTGAAAACTAGAAAGGACCTCCTACTACTACAACCAACTTAAAATGATAATTATTTCATTTTAATGATTGATGTTGGGTTAAATGGACCACTAGAATACCCTAAGTCTCTCATAGACTAGTGCCTTATCCAATGGGCAACAGAGTCAAATACCTCATTGCAATAGAGCTATGAAATAAGAAGACAATACATCCACCCCAAATCAGATCATACATTACCAAACCACCTGTGTACCCAGATATGCTATCACCTATTCAAAGGAAGACCTAGGAACAAGAAATACATTAACCAGCATCCACTAGAAGACAAGCATGAGATACCCTTGATACCCTAGCTCATATATATTTGAAAACCAGTCCTAAACTTAGTTTTTTCTATGAAAACAACTCTACTGCAGACACTCACTGGAAATGCAAGTAGAAAGACTACAACACCCTTGATGCTATAATCAATAAGTCTAAAACCCAAATGGAGACAATCTGATAGCACTGCAAATGTATGAAATCTTATACATAAGACAAGCTATGACAACTTCTTTATATTCTCATAGCCAGAGAGGAAAGAGGGAACACCCTATATACAGAGAAGAAGGAAAAATATTTGCAGGAAGCACCATTCATGGAACCAGGGAAATTGGAACCCCATGGGTTACCAAAATTTGGAACCCTTCTAAATGATCTTGGAAATCCTTTTATAGGAACAAGGATTGCAATAAGCTATGGATCATTTAGAGCACAAAATTAGGTCTACAACCACCTAGTACAATAAGAAATAAAAGAATGCAGAGAAAGCCTAGAAACCCAAGAAGATCAAATCAAATCTGATATGCAATTATATCGGTTTCATCACCATAGTTTAACTGTGATCACAAGTCATTGCCTTCTTGTTGTAGGAGAAAAAAAATTAAATGCTAGGACCAACTTGAGAAACTTCGCATGCATACAGAGGTCACTAACATACCAAACCCTAGCTGCCTGCAGAGAGAAATAGGCCATCGCATTAAAAACTGGCATGGCATCCCAGGAAGAAAAATTAGATAAGAACAACAACCCAGATCTTCATCATCATCTTCACAACTAAAACTGTCATGGAGAAATCAATTCCGAGAAACCCTTTTGTTGCATATGGCTCACTATGAAAAACACTGGTAAGAAACCCTTGGGAAAGATTTAAATTTTGGCTCCAACGGTTAACCAGTCAACATTTAAAACACAACTGTTGATATTATGTTTTCCTGACAAATCGGGCAGCTCATAAAATTTGACACAATGGTCAACAAGTCCACTAGAAGTCCACAGCCACATCACCAACTCGGAAACCAATAGAAATCGAGCACCTCAGCATAACTGGCACCTCAAACCCACCGCCTTACTTACCACACCATCGAACGGTTGTCGCATGATCGCAAGGGGGAAGAATATTCCTTGTGAACATGTGACAACCACAGATCATAGCTGAACTTTAAACTCACTCAGGCATCGAAAAAACTAGCCCCACTGACAAACTACCATGTCACCACTGAGCACAACCAATCAGAAATGAACATGTCAGGAAGACCTAACAACTGGACCCACCACACCATCGAGCCTCACCAAAGATACAATCAAAAGCTATCATTTTGCCACCATGAATAACCATTCAACACTTTTCCTTCACAATAATGCGACAACTGTTAGATCAACTAACAACCGGCACCTCTTTAAACACACTGCAACCCTCAACCCTAGTGACAAAAACCATGTCACCACTCATAGCCAATGAAAATGTGCATGTCAGCATCTCCTGACAAAAGGACCCACCACCTATCGACTTGAATGCACTAGAAGATCGTACGGCCGTCGCATGATCTCATAGGACCCTAAGATTCCATGAGATCATGCGCCTATTGTAGGATTAAAAGGAGACAGAGTTGTCGGGCCCACATTATCGTAGTAGTGAACATATAAAATGTTGACATTAGGGAAGAGAGCGTGTAAAGCATTGAAAACAACTAGGGTATTCACACTGACACAAAGGTAAAAAAGGAATGCGAAAACATCAAGGGTTTTATGTTTAAATAGTTTTGACACCACCTGATATGAAAGAATTATCTCTACCAGACCTTGAAACTTGAATAATTCCCTGGTTCTAACACTTTAGGACATGCAATCAAAACTAGATCATGGTGACACATTGAAGAACATGGGGCTAAGAGCACAAGCCATGAAACATTGAGGATTTTGTTCACAAACTGAAACAAGTTGCAGCAGAGAGTGACAACTTCAAGAAAACTGCAAAGACAAGACCAATTTCATAGGATTTTTGCATTGACAGGAAATTGGTCTAACAGTGGCCTTGTCTGGGGATGCATGCCTCCTAAAAGCATGGCAAGGATTCATAATTTCTAGAGGAAGTAGACCACCCATAGGATAAAAATAGGGAACCCTCACAAAAACTAGCAAATAGGAAACCAGAAAGCAGAAAGGGAAACACACAATGGAAAGGAAAAATATTTACAAAATATTTACAAGCTTTGAAACTCTTACTTGGTAGCCCCAGGCCACCAAGAGAAAATAAAAGACCCTCCAGATACAAAGGTCTAATTTTCATCCACATATGCAACCAGCAACCCAAAAACATCATGACCATTCTGCTGCCAACAAATATGAATACTCATGGGCTGAAAATGAAACTGTAATTATTACTACCCATGTTCATGCTTCACTAATAATTTTGCAAAATTGCAACCTTGATTCTTTGAAGCATGCAAACCTCTCTTTCACACCTTTTCCTTCTCTTGGTGCTCAAATCACCTTGTAAGGAAACATTTCTAAACATGAAAATATAATACCTAAAAGTTCTATAGGAGAAACTCAACTTGTTGATTGGAAGGCAGGACAGATCTAGAGCTCACTATGTAGCTCCATCAGATTCTTTTCTTTGTAGAGTTTCCACCTCCTTGAAGAGGAAAATACCACACTAATTTGTATCTCTTCCAACCAACCAAAACTTCACTAGGCCACACTATTTATCAGGAACTTCACTGATCAAACAGAGAACTCAGAGTCACCACTTAGCACGTAGTGAGAAGATTTTACAAATGTGTTTTTTCTATTTGACTCTGTAACCTCAACCAAGACTTTGGGATGATCCAGCCAAGAAAGGAAGCTTTTTGTCTTTTACTTCTTCCCCAGTAAAGTTTCCACTTGTTGGTGACTCGGATGGGCCAAATAGATGTATTTCTTTGTTGATGTTCTCCCCAGTAGAGTCACCATTTTGTTGGTGGCTCGGATGGGGAAAATCATTCTGGACAACAAGAGATTCTAACAGATGTGGCTCTTCATTGTTATTCTCCCCAGTAGAGCCGCCACTTTGTTGGGTCCCACTTTTTCCCACACAATGTTAGGTTTACACTATGATGACAAACTAGTTAGTCTCCACTCCAAAGTATGACAAGGAAAAAGTGCCAATTGATGAGGACCGAGGGCATCCTCCTTCTTTGAGCTCCACATCACTCAGGCAGGTATTGCCTCATCTAGACACTCATGACTCTTCTTGATGAACAAAAGGCCTACAGATGTATTATTGTGGAATAGCTTTCAAACCCCTCTAGGTATCCTATACCCCAATGAACCACAACCACATGCAATAACCTGCTTACATGGAATGAGTCTGAAAACTAGAAAGGACCTCCTACTACTACAACCAACATAAAAGGATAAGTATTTCATTTGAATGATTGATGTTGGGTTGAATGGACCCTTGGAATACCCTAAGTCTCTCATAGACCAATGCCTTATCCAATGGGAAGCAGAGTCAAATACCTCATTGCAATAGAGCTATGAAATAAGAAGACAATACATGCACCCAAAATTAGATCATACATTACCAAACCACCTATGTACCTAGATATGCTATCACCTATTCAAAGGAAGACCTAGGAACAAGAAATACCTTAACCAGCATCCGCTGGAAGACAAGTATGAGATACCCTTGATACCCCAGCTCATACATATTTGAAAACTAGTCCTAAACTTAGTTGTTTCTATGAAAAAATCTCTACTGCAGAAACTCACTGGAAATGAAAGTAGAAAGACTACAACAACCTTGATGCTATAATCAATAAGTCTAAAACCCAAATCGAGACAATCTGATGGCAGTGCAAATGTATGAAATTTTATACATAAGACAAACTGTTACAACTTCTTTATATTCTTATAGCCAGAGAGGAAAGAGGGAACACCCTATATGCAGAGAAGAAGGAAAAATATTTGCAAGAAGTAGCATTCATGGAACCAGGGAAATTGGAACCCCATGGGTTACCAAAATTTGGAACCCTTCTAAATGATCTTGGAAATCCTTTTATAGGAACAAGGATTGTAACAAGCTACAGATCATTTAGGGAAAAAAATTAGGTCTACAACCACCTAGTACAACAAGAAATAAAAGAATGCAGAGAAAGCCTAGAAACCCAAGAAGATCAGATCAAATCTGATATGTAATTATATTGGTTTCATCACCATAGGCTAACTATGATCACAAGTCATTGCCTTCTTGTTGTAGGAGAAACAAAATTAAATGTCAGGACCAACTAGAGAAACTTCACATGCATACAGAGGTCACTCACATACCAAACCCTAGCCGCCTGCAGAGAGAAATAGGCCACCGCATTAAAAACTGGCATGACATCCCAGGAAGAAAAATCAAATTAGGATAGCAACCCAAATCTTCATCATCATCTTTGCAACTACAACCATCCTGGAGAAATCAATTATGAGAAACCCTTTTGTCACATACGGCCTACTGTGAAAAACACTACTAAGAAACCCTTGGGAAAGATTCAAATTTCGGCTCCAACGGCTAACTGGTCAAAATTTAAAACATAGCCATCGATATTATATTTTCCCAGTAGATTGGGTGGCTCATAAAATTTGACACAATGGTCAACAAGCCCACTATAAGTCCATAGCCACATCACCACCTCAACAACCAATAGAAATCGAGCACCTTAGCATAACTGACACCTCGGACCCACCGCCTTACTTACCACACCATCAAATGGTTGTCGCATGATCGCAAGGGGGAAGAATATTCCTTGCAAGCATGTGACAATGACAGATCATAGCCAAACTTTAAACTCACTCAGAGACCAAAAGCACTAGCCTCACTAACAAACTGCCATGTCACCGCCAAGAACAACCAATCAAAAATGAACATGTCAGGAAGACCTGACAACTAGACCCACCACACCATCAGGCCTCACCAAAGATAAAATTAATAGTTGTTTTATTTCCACCATGAATAACCATCGAGCACTTTTCCTTCATGGAAATGTGACAACTGTCAGATCAACTAACAACTGGCTCCTCTTTAAACACACTGCAACCCTCAACCCCACTGACAAAAACCACATCACCGTTCATAGCCAATCAAAATTGCACATGTCAGCATCTCCTGACAAAAGGACCCACCGCCTGTCGATGTGAATGCACTAGAAGATCAGATGGCCATCACATGATCTCAGAGGCCCCTAAGATTCCATGAGATCATGCGGTTGCCGTAGGATTAAAAGGAGATAGAGATGCCTGGCCCACATTATTGCAGCAACACACATAGAAAATGTTGACATCAGGGAAGAGAGCATGTAAAGTGTCAAAAATGACTAGGGTATTCACACTGACACAAAGGTAACAAAGGAATGTGAAAACATCGAGGGTTTTATGTTTAAACAGTTTTGACACCACCTGATATGAAAGAATTATCTCCAGCAGACCTTGAAACTTGAATAACTCCCTAGTTCTAACACTTTAGGACATGCAATCAAAACTAGAGCATGGTGACACATTGAAGAACACGGGGCTAAGAGTGCAAGCTATGAAAGACTAAGGATTTTGTTCACAAATTGAAACAAGTTGCAGTAGAGCAGGACAACTTCAAGAAAACTGCGAAGACAAGACCAATTTCATAGGATTTTTGCATTTATGGGAAATTGGTCTAACAGAGGTTTTAAAGTTAATTGACAAGTAGAAGTAGGAAAATACATTTGAGGGTTTTCCTCAAGCTTCAATCAGCCAAGAAGCCAATAGGATAATCAAACCACTAGCTGAGTTGGAAGCTCAAGCTAGTGTGGAATGCAGTAACAAAAGTTTGGGTCTTCATCTATGAATTACTTGAATTGGATAGTATATTCTCACTAATGATGATGCTGGAAGTTATTTTGGATGAATGGGGTAGATCAAAGAATCCCTTAATAGTTTATAGTTTCTTTTTGTAAAGTTGCACCTTGAAATTTGATGTTAGGATGACTATGTCTAATGGATTGTTGTGTTCCTCCCTTTTCTCTGTTAGAAAGTAAAGTCCACCAAGATAATTGAGAGGGGGGGGGGTGCTGAATCAGTTATCAGATAATTATAACCTTTATCAACTTCAATAGATTTAAACCATATAATAAATGTAACCAACAACCATAGAAAGATATTCATACACAATAACACAATGACACAAGATATGTTAACTAGAGAACCTCTTGATCAAAGAGTAAACCCTAGTCGGAATGATGCCCACAAAAGATGCACTAATATGAAAGTTCCTTGTGAGAGGATGGAATTTTTTAGGAGTCTTATGAAATACATTCAGTACATATGAGTCCCTATTAGGAGACTTTGAATCCCTGTTAAAAGATTCTAACCCTGTTAGGAGTTATGGAAGACAGAAGGACCCATTGCCCAAACAGCTTCAATGGCAAGATCACTGAACACACTATCCAACTGATTTCTAGATTATTCAAAAAAATACTATCAAAATATTAGTGATCTCAACAATATGTTACCTCTTCTTTGACAGTGCCAAACTACACTCACTCCTACACTAGATCTCAATTTCAGATCTTTGTACCTCACATATCCTCTTTCAAGAAGTATTACATGGATCCAAAATCCACATTTAAACTTTCACATTCCTTCCTTCATTCACACATTACAACAAGGAATACATTCCTTACTTTATACCACACTCAAGTAATTACAAATGAGTCAACATCCAAATTACTAAATAAAAGTTTGCACACGTTACATAAGAATTACACAATACTGTCGACTTCCAATTAGAATAACTCTTCACTCTTACAACCTTGAAGTTTTTGATGTCATCCATGTCACTATCAAAATGTATTAAACTAATCTCTAACTACACATAACTAGATTCCATCCCAATTAGGAGCTATCATCCAATTTCCATAAACTGCTACTTAGGAACACTGCCTGAATACTGCTTCCACTACTTTCTTCATAACTATCATCAATAAATGAATTAATGTATGTTCTCTTAACCATGATCATATAACACATCATAGATTAATTTATCAACATCACATAGCTTGATCTCCAATATCCCATGTGCGCTAATTCAAACATTGTCTGCTCCTCTGCTAATCTTCAGTAGATCACTGTGTTGACATCAATGACAATGATAGTCATGAATGCAACAACAACTACTATAGATGGATGCTAATGCTCCCATAGGATATATTCAACATTGATTCCTAACAATCTCCCCCATTGGCATTGATGGCAACATAGATGAAAAACATCCAATGTTCCATAAATCCAACACTGCAACACTACAACTCTGAAAAATACATTCAAGTCCTCTTCATCAATCAAATCTTGCTTCATTTTCCTATTCAGTTCTCTCCAACAGATGGTACAAATGGTTTTTCATGTACACTTCTCCCCCATTGATATCAATGATAGAAATTTCATCATTATGTCAACAACTTCAATGTCAAAAGACACTATTCAAAAAATATGTTCACTAGACTCCTCATGACTCATCTCAGATACACATACTCCCCCATAGAGGAAGTACCAACATCTAGTCCAAAAGAAAGATGTGGCTCATATACCACTGGACAGATGCAACAATCTACATCACTTCTCAAAAATAGGTTGGGGCATAACCCAAAGCATACCTCTCATATACTCAAATGTATCCTTTGGAAAAGGTTTTGTAAATATGTCTACAATCTTCTTTTTTGAGCTTATGTATTCAAGACTAACTTCTTTCTTAGCAACTTTCTCTCTTACTACATGATACTTTATCTATATATACTTTGTCTTAGAATGTAATATAGGGTTCTTAGATATACTAACTGTGTTGGTATTGTCATAATGTATAACAATAGGATCAACAAATTTTATTCCAATATCCTTCAACATCTACTTCATCCAAATTATTTGGTTACAATTGTTTGTTGCTGCTACATATTCTGCTTCTTGCTTAGCCAAGAAACCAATCTTCCTCCAAGGAAAAATGCTCCACCACTGGTGCTCTTTTTTTCATCGACACTACCTCCGCAATCTGCATCTGTATATGCACATAAGGTAAAATCATCAGATTTTTCATACCACAATCCATACTCAATTGTGCCTCTTAAATATCTCAGTATCCTCTTCACTGTTGCATAATGTGATTCTCTAGGTTCAGCTTGAAATCTTGCTACAATTCCAATTGAATGTGATATATTTGGTCATGTATGTGTCAAATGCTACAATCCTCCAATCATAGATTTGTACTTCTTATGTTCAACTACACGAGTCTCATCGGTCCTAGATAATTTTTGTCTAGTCACCATAGGTGTTCCAACTAGTTTATAGTTCTCCATTCCAAATCTCTTTAGTAGGTCATTCAAGTCCTTTGTTTCACTAACAAAGATATCATCAATGTTATGTGTTATCTGCAATCCTAATAAATATTTCATTTCACCAATCATACTCATTTGAAATTCAGTCTTCATTTAATGTGCAAATTCATCACTAGCTTCATCTTCTCCTCCAAAGATAATATCATCAACAAAAATAACTAAAAACAATAAACCATTTTCAATTTCTATTGTATATAGGTTGCTATCAGTTGTGCCTTTTGTAAATCCTAATTTTGTCAAATACTTGTCCAATCTTGCATACCATGTTCTAGGTGCTTGCTTTAGTCCATATAATGTTTTCTTCAGTTTACATACCATGTCTCCTTCTTGAGTTAAAGGAAAACCTTCAGGTTGCTCAATGTAGAATTCTTCTTCCAACTCTCCATTCAGAAATGTTGACTTCACATCCATCTGGTATACTTTGAACTTCTTGTAAGCTTATTTCAAGTTTGAACTCCTCTTTCTATGCTTCCAATAATCTGCTCAATAGGACGATTCTTTGATAAATTCTTGTTAGGAGTCACTGTCTCAGATCTCACTTCAGGTGTTAGTTCTTCAAAGATCTCACTATGGCTTTCATTCAACAAATCACTATCAGTTTCATAGAATAATTTAGTAGTCTCAATGTTAGATCTAGGATGAGTTCCTTCATCTGATTCATAATCAAGCACTCTTTCCTGAATTTTGAACTTTTCATCATCTTTAACATTTGCGCTCTCAACAATAGTCTTAGCTCTTTATTGTAACATCTATAAGCTTTTCTTTTCAATGAATATCCAAGAAATATACCTTCACCACTTCTAGGATCAAAATTTCCAATGTCATCATCTCTCTTTATATAACATTTGCTTCCAAAAATTCTAAAATACTTAACTGAGGTGCATGTCCAAACCATAGTTCATAGGGTGTCTTGTCTGTGTCTACTCTGACTTGTACTCTGTTCATTCTATACACTATTTTGTTCACTACTTCTTTCCAAAATATCTTTTCTAAGTCATTCTCAAATAACATAGCTCTTGCTGCTTTAGTCATTGATCTGTTTCTTCCTTTTGCAATACCATTTTGTTCAGGTGTCCTAGGGGCTAAAAGTTGTCTCTTAATACCATTCACTTCTCAAAAGGTGTTAAATTCTCTAGAAGTAAATTCTCAACCTATATCTAATCACAAACATTTAATCTTCATTCCAGATTCATTCTCAACTTTATCCTTAATGATCTTAAACTTATCAAATGCTTTAGATTCTTCTTTAAAAAATGCAATCCACATCATTCTTGTAAAATCATCAACAAGAATCATAAAATACCTTTCTCCATAGAATACTCTAGTCCTTGTAGGACGACTCAAATATTTATGAACAATCTCCAACTTCTCTGTTGATGTGAACTTCTTACTAGGAAATGAGCTTCTCTTCTATTTAGCCATCACACAATCCTTGCAAATCATGTTAGTAAGCTTCATAATTCTAGAAAAATCTCTTGCTACAAGTGTAGTACTCACTTTCACAATGTTATCAAAATTTATATGACAAAATCTTCTATGCCATAACCAACTATCATCAATCTTAGTAATAAAACATGTCATCTCAATAGGATTCAACTGAAATACATTACCTCTGGTTCTAGATCTAGTACCAATCAAATTTGCATCTTTGTCTTTTATCACACAAGTTTTCTCAGTAAACCAAACTTGATATCCCTTATCAACTAACTATCCAACACTCAAAATATTATTTTTCAAACCATCCACAAAGTAAACATCATCAATATTAGTCTTTCCATCAAGAGTAATAGATCCTATAGCTTTAATCAAACAAGGTGCATTATTTCCATCTCTAACAACTCCTCCATCATAATTGTTAAACTTTATGAACTTTTTCATGTCTCCAGTGATATGATGTGAACAACCACTATCTATAATCCAATCAGATTTCTTTTCTACTTGAGAAACTAGGGATTTTTCTTCCTTAACCTCTATTTCAATATTTTCTTCTTTTATTGCCACAAATCCTATATCATCATGGTCATTATCACTTTCACTTAAGCTTCTCTCTATACTAGCTTCAAGTTCTTCATCATTATCATAATAACATTCCTTAGATCTTCTAGGCTTAAAATTGTTTCTATACTTCTTAACTCTCTTAGGACATTTAGATGCAAAATGACCATATTCTTGACATGTCCAACATTTAAAAATTTTCTTACCATTTGGTTCTCTTTTCACAAGCAAGGCAATACCTTCTTCAATATTCATGTCTTCTTCATTTCTAGATTTGTCTTTGCCAGCATAATCTCTGCTCACACTAATGCTTCTTGACAAAGTAGGGTGAACACTAAGAGTAATGAATGCTGTCTCCATTTTAGGTAAATCTCCTGATAACCTTAGGTTCATTTCTACTGCTTCCAGTCTTCCAAGAAGAGTCTCTCTTGTAAAGTTCATAGTACAAGGTATGACTTGTTCAATCATCTGTGTTGTCTACTTAAATGCAGGAGTCAATGTCCTTAGAATTTTCCATATCACTTCATTCTCTGTCTTTGTTCCTCCACAAGATTTTATACTCGCAATAATCTCTGAAATTCTACCAATATATCTTCTAACAAATTCATCTTCCATCATTCTTATATCTTCAAATGCACATATCCAATTATGTAATCTTACTTTCTTTGCATGTTCATCACCTTCAAAAGTAGAGTGTAAAGCTATCCAAATTGCATGAGATGTTTTCAAATATTTTACCTAACTGTACTCATTCTCTGGAAGGGCTGACAAAAGTGCTTCTCTAGAAAGTATGTTACACATGAATAGATCTCTTTCTCCATCAGTACATGTTTCAATATTATTATCATCAATGATAGTCTTCTCATTCTTAGTAATCAACCAATAACCTAGTCCTAAACACAGTCGATGTGTTTTCATCTTTTCTTTCCAACTGTCAAAATTCACTCCATCAAACTTAGGGCTTTCTTTCTTGAAATTCACCATGGATCTCCTTAAGATGTTAAACTTTTCCTTCAAGGACCTGCTACTCTGATACCAATTGTTAGAAAGTAAAGTCCACCAAGATAACTAAGAGGGGGGGGGGGGTGAATCAATTATCAGATAATTATAACCTTTATCAACTTCAATAGATTTTAACCATATAAAAAATGTAACGAACAACCATAGAAAAATATTAATACACAATAACACAATGACACAAAATGAAAAAACATGACATGATTTTTTTTTTTTATCTTATTGGTGTCATTTCATATTAATGTAGCTACTCCATGAGGTTTTAATCACATTGATGAGAATATGCAAGTTCTTGATGCAAATGGAGGCAAGGTCTGTATTTTTTTCTGTTATTGTCACCTCTAAAGAAAATGGTTTATTTAGAAGATGATTTTGTTCTCCATTCAATATACCAAGTACATATGGTGGATTTGTTTAGTCATGGATGTATTTTGGTCTCATTTTTTTTGTTATTTAGATCTAGCATTTCTTTTTTGTGCAGTTTCCCATGAATCCCATCTGATTTGTTTTGTTATTGTTTTTGGTTCTTAATTTCTTAGGTTCCTCATCTCTATTGCATTGGAGATGCAAATAGAAAGATGATTCTCACTCATGTTGCTAGTGCACAAGGGATATCAGGTGAGTAACTAACTATTTGTGTGGCATTGGTTTATTTTCTGGTAATCTTTTATCTCATACTTAAGTTGTCACTCACTCTTGAAAATGTCTAGTTTATATCAAATTTGGTTTCTGATGAAGGTCTCTTGTTGCACTCATTGAGAATATTTATGGGAGGGATAATGTTCTCAATCATTTGAGCATTCCAGCAACTTTCTTCACCCATCTAGAGATCAACATGGTTGGCTTGACTGAGGTATAGTCTATTTCATAGTGTTTGTGATTATGAATTTTGTAGAAATTATTTGTATGCATTTTTTGTTCAACTGGGATAAATGAAACTATGGAATAAACTGCTATGAAGATTAAACATGTTGCTTTAATACTAACTTTTCCCAATTGACCATGTTTTTTCTTGAATTTGAGTTCAAAAAGTGAAACATTCTCAAGAAATTTTATGAATGAAACATTGAAAAATTAACAAAATATCATGTACAGAAATGTAAACATTTCTTACAGAAAGATTTAAAAGTTTTTAATCGTAAATTTTTGGGATAACACTAAATAGTCTCACAACCTTTCTAGGAAAAGGAACTTCAGTACATTCAAATCTTTTTAATTTCATTTTATGTTCTCCATTTAGGGTAAATTGATTGTGGTAACATGTTTCTTTTATTGTTCATGTTTCATTTTTAACCACTAGGTAACAATATAAAGTCTAATTATAACAATATGATAGTTGACACCCAAACTATAACATATTAATATTATTCAATGATTTATTTAATAAATAATTATCCCCCTTTCATTTGTCATTTTTTGGTTTAGGCAATTTATAAAATAATAGACAAATAAAGCCTATCATAGAGCAATATGTTGGAAAGTTCAAAATAGAATCTATTGAAATTGAAACTCTTACATTAGGCACACTTCCTCCTACCCTACAAGGTTAGTTATTTTACTCTCTCTCTCTCTCTAGAACATATTGCTTTGGCATTCAACAATGTGAATGATATGTATTCTTGTGCTCTATTTTATTGGTTCTTCTATTGTTAGTAATATATTAACAATTATATTCTACTACATGAAGAGTATAAATTCTTGGGATGCTTAATTTATGTTCCTTGTAAAGTAATTACAATAATGCTAATGTTTCCTTAAAATGATTTGTTATAGAACATGAAGGTTTCTTATATGATTCCTTGAACATAATTATTGACAAGTTCGCTTCTTTTTCATGTCAATATCTTTTTATTTCTTCCTTTTGACTCCTTTTGAAATTCATGATTCTTCCATTCTAAGATGGGTTATTATATTGACAACATGGGTATAGATAGTATTATAGATAAAGACACTCACAAAATAGAGGAATATTTTGGCTCTAATGATGTAATGTGCTGATGCAGTCAAGGTTGGTGAATACAATAAAGGATAGACTGACCTTGCAGCCGAATCAAATATGTAGCAAAAATACACAAAGAAACATAGATCTGAAATGAAACATAAGTCACTATTCATCAAATCAATGACTACAAGCAATGTGCCAGGCTATAAGGCCTTCCCGATTACGGCCAATTACAAAATAGATAACAATCTATAAGATCTTGTAGGATCTAAATCTTTTCCACAACATCAGCAATCAGCTAGCCCAGGTCTGTAACACACAGAATAGTGGTAGGCACCCAGGAAAGATCTAAACTTGTACTCCAACTTCTAAGAAATCTTCCTGCTCCTAAGCTTGTAGGCTACTAACTTTCCTTCCAACCTCTCTCCGATGCCCTAAAAAACTACCCAAGCATCCTATAAATACTGATTCCTAGCCACAAGTCAATTGATGAACAATTAACCCAAATGAACAAATATTAAATGCTAAAACATCAGTCGGCTCTCAAATAGCCTTACAAAATAAATAAACTCTTCAAGATGGTCCCAACAGTCATCAGATCCACATAAAAGAATGCAACATGCCTGATCTAGGTCCCCAAACATCCAATGATCAATCCATAACATGAGGAGTGTGACCCAAATTAAATGCACCAGTCAACCAAGCCAATTCATTCAAACATCTCAGTCGGTAAGCAAGAATATCGACCAATAGAAGAAATAACCGAGCACCAGTCGACCGACCATGCCAAGCATGATTGAGAAACATAGTTAATGCCAAGCAACGAGAAACTGATGCTTTCAGCTACCGAGCATTCTTTAGAGACTGAGCACCCCAGACACCAAGGAAGTTGAGCAACCAGTTTCCCAAATTGAGCAAGAACTCCACTAAACCAAGATCAAAACCAACAATCTACCTTCAAAGACAAACATATTTTTGGTTGATACAGGATTTCCAAGAATCCTTGGATGCTCTTGCATCATGTGCACTACTTGTCAGATGGAAGTTGTCTGGATACAAAACCAATTTTCCCAAAATTAGACCGAGGGACATATTCTGAGATACATAAATTAGGTTATAATTTTTCTTGTATTCTATTTGGTCATTTTTTATGCAATACTGGTAGTGGGTTATATAATTTTTTTTTTATCCTATCCAGACATAATCAGGGTGTAAAATTTTTGTATCTCTTGATTTAGTCATCTTGGAGACAATGCTACTATTAGGTGTTGTTAGTTGATATAACATGGATAGTGAGGATTTTTTAGTTTGAGTATTTTGGGATTATGTTCAATAATTTTGAATCTCTCCTTCGCATCTCCCTACAAGCTCTCTTAAGCATCCCAATCACCTTATGCTGATTTACTAGGCATGATACAACTTCTATTCATCCAAGGAAATAAGAACTCCACCAAAGGCTTAAGACTGATCACATTTTTTAAAAGAAAAAATAATCCTCAACAAATTCAATATTTAGTCTTGATAATATGCAAAGAGGGGTGTGATATCATTCTTGAGCCCATACCCTGATTGAAATGAGTAACCAATCAAGAAATATGTGAGATGCAACTTCTCACATCAAATCCCGAACAAGGATCTATTATCAGGCCATTCCCATGCACCTAGAGCCACCAAATTGCCAAATCATGTATCAAGGATTCACCACTTTTTCCAACATCCAAGAACACCAAAACATGGCCAATGTACCATGTTCAACTAGACCTCCAAGTCTAGTTAATATATATTCTATGCAACTCCACCCAAGAGCCTTATTCCCTTTTAGTCTTGTCAAACCATGGCATCTTTCCATGATACATCATTTATGATCCATGTCATCTTTCTATGATACTACTCCAAAATGAACTCTTGCATCTTCAATCTAGTCTTGCCTCTCATGGGAAAAAAGTAGACCAATATCTAATAAAAAATCTTCATTCCATCCTTAGTCTTATGCCTTGAGGCCACTACTGCAACCTGCAACTCTTCATCATTTTAAGATTTAAAGTCTCTTCCCATTGAGACCATCTCATCTTGGATCACATTCCTTCCCTCTATACATGCCAAGTCTTCTCCAACATTCATGGCTTCCTCTTTAGCCTCACCAATGACCACACAGCCAGGTTCTTCCTCACCTACTACCATCTCTTGTTGGTATTCCTCATGATATTCTCCTAGGCATACCAACAACCCACTAGTCATCTTGGCTTCCTCTCTAGCCATGTTACCTTGCTTCTTTTCTTCTTCCATCACCAAAGAACATAATTCTATCCCTAACTAAATAATTTCTTTAGATTCAAGCCCTTCATGACTTGATTCAATGCTGCAACCATCAACATCTTCAACCTCAATCTCTGATTCAAATTTTATAACCTCTTTGCTCCTAAGTTCATCCACTTTCTCATCGGCAATCTGTTGCTCATCTTCATGTTCATCTATTTCTTTTTCAAGAAGTGATGCTATCCACTCCCACTTCTTATGACTTTTATCCAAAGCCTCTTCAAGATTAGTTAACCTTTCCTCTTCTTACTTCCTAGCTTCTTCTCTTTTCTTCCTTGCTTGGTCTTTTCTTCTCTCTTCATCCATGTACCCTTTGAGAGCTTCGTAGACCTGTCTCTCAAACTTTTTAGGTACATCTTCACACTATCCAAGATTATTCTGATATCTCTAATACACTAATCAACTATGGAACAAAATTGGTGGAAATGGACACTCCAAGGCTTCAACAAAGGACCAAGTATACAAAAGACCCCAAAAGACTTCTTCTTTCTCTTCCAACCTAGGATGCTCCTAGGCTCTGATACCACTTGATACAAAGGGAAGTGATATCATTCATGAGCCGATACCCTTATTGAAATGAGCAACCAATCAGAAAATATGTGAGACACAACTTTTCACATCAAATCCCGAACAAGGATCTATTATCTAGGCCATTCCCATGCACCTAGAGCCACCAACTTTCCAAATCATGTAGAAAGGATTCACCACTTGTTAAAAAATCCATTAAAACCATAACATTGTGAATATACCATGTTCAACCATCCCTCCAAGTCTGGTTAATATATTTGCTATGCAACTCCACCCAAGAGCCTTATTCCCTTGTAGCCCTATCAAGCCAAAAATCTTCCCTTAACTCAAAAATTTCCCAAACCACTAAGGAAAGTATTTATATATTTAGATACCCTTTCCACTTTTATAAAACATATAAAAAACCCAAGGTATGTTACTTTGGACCAAATACTAGATCCACTACCCATGCAGCAACCAAATAGGCCTAAAATGCACCTATTTACAAAGAAACCTATAAAAGGAATTTCTACCTTTATCCAAAACAATTAAAAAGTATTATAACATGGCTAAAAACATCAGATTATCAAATTTTTAGAGTTCCAATATGTGCCTATACTTCTAGGTATCAAACCCTCACTTATAGGGCCTCTAGGCTAGGGCTTTCTCAACCGGGCTCTTCCAAACTTCTCCAGATCCTTCCAATGGATATAAAACATCCCCATGGACCCTAATATATCATATCCATAATAAATTATACCCATCCTTAAGGGTATTTGATCACATTAATAGCTGGTGTCAAACAATGCACCTTAAATTAGCAAACTTGCTCAGTCTTTATGGTCTCTCCTCCACATTCCTTCACATCCCTAGATATTCCTAAAACCAAATATTTATACAAGGATATATTAAATTTTATTAGACTCCTCCCACCAATCACCTTAACCACAAGGAGTGGTAGAGTCAAGCATCCATTGTAAACTTCAAAATCAACAAATGTTGCTTGCAAAAACACAGTCCAGGGACAGTCAAGAATGACTCAGTTTCCCTACCTCAAAACTTCATAAAATGACAATATAAATGCATGTAAATGATTAAAAATAAATATATTATCATATTACTTCATCCTCCAATCATCTGCACATTCTTTCCAACATTCACAGACACCAAATCATGGATTGTCCCCTAGCGGCCAAAATATGGTTTGTGCAAGAAAATATGTTTGTTATTGATTAAAAACCATTTACAATATTTCTCCACACACCCAAACTCCACATAATAAAAATATTCACGTGTATCCTCATTAAATGGATCCTCAAACTCTTCTAAAAACCAAAAAAAACTCTCTAACTACCCCCAAACTGCCCATAACAGTGCCAAAACTGACTGTTATCTAATTACAAGTTTTATAAAAGTTGTCAAGTTGAAAAATATTAGACCACAACATGATATCTCTATACTTAGAAACATATCTAAGACTTAATAACTTTAATCCAAACCAACATATTACTCTTAAGGTCATCTATACCTCATAGTGACCCTTAAGGCTTATTTTGCCAATAAGGCACTATTACATCATTTTAGCACACTTAGTGCATTTTACACATTTTAATGGCTCTATTGGCCATGTTAAAATCATTTATGACCTTATATTTGTTTAACCAATCTCACTTACCCTTGGATCAATCAAGTGACCCCAAGGTTTCTCTCTACCCTCTAATGCCAATCAATGGCCTACAAATCTTGTTTATGATCATATCACACCAAATGATCAATAAACATTATAAACATGTTTAAAGAAATATTAAATGACCATCCATGGTCCATTACAATGAAAATGACCTTTAATGGTCATGTCCCCATCTCCCTAGGATCAAATAGTGACCTCGTGTGCCTTCATGGCCTTGGTGCTCCTGCACCAATTATGTTCAAGAAGTTTGAATCTCTCCTTGGCATCTCCCTACAAGCTCTCTTAAGCATACCAATCACCTTATGCTGATTTACTAGGCATGATACAACTTCTATTCATCCAAGGAAATAAGAACTCCACCAATGGCTTAAGACTAATCACATTGTTTTAAAGAAAAAATAATCCTCAACAAATTCAATTTTTACTCTTAATAATCTGCAAAGAACCAAAGGTATCAACACCAAGGTGGACCATAACTTCTTCCATAAATATCACAACTTTCCATAGTACTACAATCACCATGCAAGGGTTCAAACTATTTTTTCCATACCAAGGCTATCTAATCATAGAAAGGAGAGTCATTAAATGGATTGAACTCTAATAGTGACACTCTAATCACCTTGTGATACAACTCCTTCCATAGTTCCTCAACAATCTATCTTCCAATTGTAAACTAAGACAGTCAGCTTAGGACTGACCCCATACCTTATTTCATGATTACTACTTTATACAGTCACTGTGGGAAAATATTACAATCTTCAATAAATAAACAAACTTGAACTGTCATTTCCTTGAGAACTTGAGAACTTGTCTAATAAAGATTCATGCTGAACTGCAAATGATATTATAAACAAAGAATAATTTCATAGTGACAGTAACTACTATTCCAACTATGACTATCACCCTATGAGGACAAACTTAACAAATACAATTAGAATTTGGCATGGAGATACTATTTAAGAAGTATATAATGTTCTAAAAACTTTACAAGGACTATATGGCATTAAACAACTTTAATCCATAACAAAATCTCATGGACCATTACTATCACTGTCTAAATAGTTAGGATTGTGTTTCATGAGATCAATCATTAGGGACAATGTAGTATCTTCATCAATGCCTAGAGAATAATCTATGGCCTTCTTAAGATCCCACTCAGCCTTGCCTTCAATTGGAATTCTCCATTTAAAATTGTAATTATCAAAACAACTATACAATCCTCACTATTGTATTAATAACAGCTATACAAGCCTCACTATTAGTTTCCCATTTATTTATTGTTGTTTTGTGTATTTATTCTATGTCTATTCTTCCAATGCTCCCTTTTGAAGAAAACTTTCATTTTCTTAAAACAATAATAAGGGAATCCACAATTGTCCTTGCAGCTTTCAACATCAAAAGAACTTTTTCTAAGCAAAACCCTTTTTTGATAGCCTCACAACCCACCACTTAATTCTATGAGGAAATGATCAAAGTTTTTGTATTAGGATTTGATTCACATCATCCTATGGTATTAAAATATCAATCAGAAAACAAAATATTGTAGATAATATGTTGTGTAGGCTAAATGTTTAGTTGGTAAGAGGGGAATAATTATAAAAATGGGTTTGGGATTAGCAGAAGGTTTACAGTTGTGTTGGGGCTTCCTGTTCTGGCTACCATGGTGGGTTTCTGTGAACAAGCATTGGCACCAAATCAATTATATGTTGGTAGGAAGTATTGCATACTTATACTCAACAGGCGGACATGGTTATTAAGAACTTAACCATAATTTTGTCTATTGAAACTTTGTGTGTAATGTCTAGGACAAACTCTTTTTGCAGATTTATTTAAAAGTGCCAAAATTTATAGTCAAGAATATAAGATGCATATACATACAAATATAAATCAATCACTTAATATGTACAAATAATTATTAAAATAATTAATGAAATTTATTGATTGTCTTGGTTTTAGAAATCTCAAGTGAGGTTAGGAGACACCTTTATTTCTCTGTGGGATTAACATGGGTCATTCTTCAGTTATTCATTGTTTGGAGATAAGCTGACCACAAATTTATGTGGTTGCGACAGACTTTACCATGAATATAAATTATGGGCTATTTGTAAATCTAAAATGAGCCTTAATTGAAAATGTACAGAGAAACAGGTCCAAAACTACTCTAGTAAAAAGGTGTATGTATGTATATATATATATATATATATATATATATATATATATATATATATATATATATATATATATATATATATATATATATATATATATATATATAAAATTATTTTTTGTTTCATACACATACAAAAAATTTAAATCTACTAATCTAATTAAAAATAATGGGCACAACCAGCATAGAGAACTGATTGCCTTTGATAATTGAAGTTGTGCAGCCTGTAAGTTTGAATTTGGTAATGATTCTGAAAACCCTCTGTATGAATTTTTGTCACACTGTACAAAGTGCTACTCTTGAGACCTAAGAATTTTTATGTCCCCTAGATGATTAGGTTCAAGCATGTGAGGTCTGGTCTCTGATTACTAAACTTTTATATAATTTTTGTGTTCCCTGAAATGAGAGCTGGATATTTAAAATTTCAGTGGTGGTCACTTTTCTCCTAGAATTTTCTATACTTTCTCTATCTTGTGACTAACAAGCATAGGCAATTTGTCCCTAAAATGATGGCAACTAACTAACATATCCATCACTCAATTGTGTTAATGATTGTAGCTTTGATCAGATGATTCCAATCGATAAACAAGGCCTTTTCAAAAAAACCATTTTGCCTTATGGGTATGTGCACAAAGATGGGGTACCAGAAAGGGGGTTTAAGATGCCACTTTTTTCTTGAAATCAGCAAACTCTGAACTTCAATAACAAATTGAAGATAGTTTGACTCAAAATTTCATGCAACAAGAACAAGAGTTGTAGTACTCTGAATCTAGTTTCTAAACTACTAATTTATTTGAAAAACGGTGAAGATTAAGGCATTCAACTAGGGGGAGCACAAAAAGTGGTACTCTTTTTTGTGAAAAAAATAACATAGCACCTGTTGTGCTCCCCCCTAAAATGTTAACTTATTTTTTTGAAATTATTTAATCACTCCAGTGAAGAAGTTAGCTAACACCACGTAGTTTACCCAGATTTATCTGCTAATTTTTTTATGAATGTATGAATTTCTATGACTTTTTGAACTCAGACATCCCAAAACACATGAAATTTGGGTGTGCTCGC